>JBBIGA010000027.1:5149367-5163687 GCA_037576975.1 Alestes dentex | reverse complement strand
ACATTCTGTCTCTCACAGTGGGAATGCACCTACAATGTGAATTTCAGACCCCTCCATGATTTCTAAGTGGGAGAACTAGCAAAATCGCAGGGTGTTCAAATATTTATGTTCCTCACTGTATATGGCTGTATCACGTGACCTACCTACGGCAAGCCTAGAGGGCGAAAACAGTTGAAGCGAACTCGGAGAGCTTTGTGTTCATAACGCGCGAAAACTCCCTCAGTATGTTTCCGAGGCCCCCTTTAGCTGTAGAGTTGATGTCCCTCACCTGCTGGTACTCTTTCTTCTGAGCCTCCAGTGCTTTGCCTCTCTCTCGGAGAAGCTCCTGTTCCTGCCTCAGTGTCTCCGCCCTTCTGCTAAGCTCCACCTCTTTGTCTCGAAGCTCCGCCTCAAACCTCAGAAGCTCCTCCTCTGTGTAAACTGGTTTCTTGTCCAGCGTCTGACGAGAGACAATATGATGGAAAAGCTGTTAATGCGAAACATAACAGGGACACAATTGTGTGATCTTCAATATATCTTGAGTATCTTGAATCGTAATCAGGAACCCTCAAAACAACCGTTAAATCCAAACTGGTCAGAAACCTTCACCACGGATGGGGGACGCCTTTGGCACTCATGGCAGCTTCTCAGAGTCATGAGCGGAAATGATACGCAATCAACAAACGACTCGATTCGATTCAAATCAGCTCCTACCTCCCACTCCTTCGCGTTGTTGAACTCCTTCTTCTCTGTGGATTTGAGGAACTCATCCAAGCTCACCAGCCGGTCATGATTCAGGTCAACCTGTGTGAAAAAGCCAAAAACTACTCAGTCCAAATCAACTAACGCCCCTCCGCGGCTTAGAGGGAAAAGAGTCAAGGGCGCTGGTTGGTTGGTGTAGTGGATAATGTCGCTGCCTTCCAAGCAGGAGAGTGGGGTTCGATTCCTAACCTGGGTAGCTGCAACACCAATAAGAGTCCTAACGCTACATTCACCTACTGTAAAGGTTCTGACTGAATAACTGGCTAGTTATCTAACCAGTTCAAGTGTAAGTTGACCAACTAGCTCACCAGCCAGTTACTACAGGGGCGACCCCCATTTGAGGTGAACAATTAAAAAGATGAGAAAAACTACAGCTTACTTTCAGCCCTGCAAGAAAAAAAAAACAGTTCAGTAAACCCCTGCTTTTACGCAGTTCAGCAACTGCGACTTCAGTCCATCGCGGATTTTTTTCTGAGAACCGACTTCATAACTGTTTGCAAAAACCCTGCAGATATCCTACACTTTTTTTTTTGCTTTTGTGATTGACTTTTTGTGACGTGGCCTCATTGGCCACGCACCCCTCATCCTCGTGCTGGTTCTTCATTTTTGGGCGGCGGGTCCCAAGGTGAACCTCCGCTGCTCAGCTCCGCACCAAACATAAAAACATAAACAACATAAAACGCTTCCCCCTTGGAGCGTCTCGAGTGTTCTCCTATTTTTAATTTTTTTGTTCTTAACCCTTTAAGCGCCAGTTTTTTTTTGTTGTTTTTTTAAATACTGGATTTTGACATCAATATTTCAAAAGCTTGTGGCTTAAAATGGGGTTAAAGATAAGAGACTTACTGTAAATTAGAAAAATGTTGGGCATGGCCCGAAGTTTATGTGGGGTATAAACATACCCATCTAATTTGCATATTGTGACGCCATTATGACGTTTATACATCAAAGCATTTGATCCAGTCCTGAGACACTTCCTCGTTTCTCATATAAACCCAGCCACCATTATCATCGATATTTCCAGCCCTTTCCAGCGGTTGAGCCCTATTTAACTTTGCGGTTCAAAGTGTCTAGGTTCTTGCACCACGGAGCTATGCTGCTCCAAAGGTCCATGGTGGACAAAAATAATGGGACAGCGGGGCGAGGTGAACGGTTTTCGGGTAATAACTCCCGATCGCCGGGGGATATTCTGGCAAATGAGGGGTCGTTTGAAAGGTCTCACTGAGCTCTATCTAACCGTGAAGTTTGACGGGGATTGGTGCTTGCCACGCGGAGCTATGCCGTTGCGAAGGTCCGTGCGCACGGGACCGTAATGCCGGTTCCCTCGGGAGCAGAGCGTCGTGCTTGGGCTCGCTGGAAAGGTCTCCTGGAGACCCATCAGCCTGTGAAGTTTGAAGGGGATTGGTGCTTGCCCCGCGGAGCTATGCTGCTGGTAATCTCTTTGACTGCCTCCGCACCAAAGACACGAGGCTCGTTTCCACTGCTGTTTACTCGAAACTTTGAACAGGAAGATGACGTAATTTTGGTCTTAAATCGAAGTACTACGTGTCTGCTAACTAGTGGTAGGGAATACAAATGCTGTATTACATCATATTTGTAACTACAGTCTATTTTATTCATGATGACGTCTTGTCGCAATTCTGCGACTTTGGCGCTTAAAGGGTTAAAGCCCTGTATTTTTATTACTGTAAACTGAATCCATTTATTACTGTATTTACCTGCTTATACCAAAGAAAACACACATGAATTACAGTCGAGTCTATACAGGGGTAACATCGGTATTTACATTCTAGCACTGCAGTACAGTACGGATACAGGTTTACCTTTACATTTTCTTTAAGGGTAATGAGTTTAAAATGAAATTAAAGTGTTTTGGGAGCATATTTAGGGTTTACACTATAAAAACAGGCTTTTTTTTTTTTTTTTTTTTACCACAACACATATTCCCAGTTTTTCACTATACGCGGGTGCTCTCGGAACGTAACACCCGCGATTAGCGGGGCTTTACTGTACATCTTTCTGGTACAACATGAAAGAGCAGCAGGGAAGAGAGAGACAAGAATAAATGAGGGAAGTGAGAAAGAGGAGAAATGTATCTCACATTTTTCATGACGTGTTCTCTCATTCTCAGCCGCTCCTCCTCCATTTCCATCATATCATCCTCTTCATTCTTCGGGTCGTAAACCTTCTCCAGCTGCCAATGAGGAAACACATTTAATTGGAATCAGAATCTTGGTGAAATCACACAATCTTCAATATAAAAATAATAAATGACAATTATTATTATTTTTTTTTTTTACAAAATAATTCATAATTCTCACTGCTCCCTTTACGAAACTGAGAATGAGGTTTAAGAACCTCCTTCAGCAATGCTGTCTCAACACTGCTGTGTTACTACAGACGATATTATATACAGCACTGTGCAAAAGTCTTGATCCCCCTCGTTTCTTTATATTCCGCTTCCAGAGATCCAGACTTTCTTGTATTTTTAACGTGGTCTTGAGGAACAGCTCTCCAGACGTCCTGAAGGACTTTCAAAGACTCTCAATGTGCCAAATATAAATAGTTTTATTGGCTTCAAACAGTATTTTTGCACCAAGCAGGTGCTTTCAGGGAAAATGTAAAAGGTATGAGTGGTGGCTCAAGTACTGTATGTTTTTTTACCTCTTTTGTAAAGAGAGCTTCCAGCTCCTGCTCATCCAGAACGCCGTCTCCATTCGTGTCTGAGGGAAGGACGACAAAACACAGGGCAGTTTTACCATCTGAGAACCAACTTACTCTGTTGTAGCTGCTTGAAAAATTGCACAATATTGTCCAATTTCAGCCAACAATGGTCCTGAGCAAGCCCAGTTTTAGCTGCAGCAAGTGCTGCTACTACGTATAAGTGGATTTGGGGCACAAATCACCAAATATTCATGAATTTGTGCCAAAACCTTTGGGGGTCATCACACTGCAGAGGCCCAGTGTGTAATTTAACACCCCCGATTCAGTCTAATCTGACAGCTGAGCAAATTAGCCTGGACTTAAACTGACCATGGAGTTTGAAGAAGGTTTTGGGGTTGAACTCCTGTGGGTCCAACCCGTCCGTCTCCTCCCACACCTCTCTTAGCTGGTCAACACTGCCCTGCAGGAACAAAAGAACACCGTGAATCAGGGAGGAAAGACGACATGCAAAAGTCTTGACCCCCTTCATTTCTTCATATTTCAATTCCAGAGATCCAGACTTTCTTGTATTTTTAAAGCATCTTTATCTTGTATCTTTGGGCACTTTGCAGCCCATCACGGTAAAACATTTGTTCCCATTTCTTTCATTTAGACTCCTAAGTATGACAAAGATAAGACAGACTGACATGAATGATTTTAGTATTTTAGCACCAACAAGGTAATTCAAAGGAAAATGTAAAGAAACAGTGCTGTACAAGGAGGAAAAAAAAAAAAGAATAAATTAAGACGCTGGATTAAAATCACTCAATAATTATCAGACTGCAGATACATACTGGATTAAAATTCCTCCACAATGATCACTGTCACTGTTAAACTACACACAATTAATGCAATTAATGAACCTCGTTAGGGATATCAGGGCTGTAAAATGTTCATCTCTCATCTCCAGCTGTCTCTCACTCACTGGTGCGTTGACTTTAGGATGCTGTCTGTGTTTCTCCCTCAGTTCCTCCATCCTCTTCTCCTCCCTCTCTCTCTTCTCCTGGTCCAGGCTCTTCAGGTACTCTCTCCTCTCGTGCTCCTTCAGCATCTCGTACCGTTTGAACTCCTCATGGCGCTCCGCATCGTAATTCTCCAGGTCTTTAGTAGCCTGACACAGACAGACACATATACAGACATGCATTCTATCAATTAGCGAACTTCAGATCTACAGCACTGTGCAAAAGTCTTGATTTCTTCATATTTGCCTCCCAAAGACCCAGACTCTCGTCTGTTTCTAATGTGTTCTTGAGGAACAGTTCTCCAGGCTTCCTGAAGGACTTTCAGAGACTCTCATTTCCAGTGCAGTCCTGCAGGGGCACCAGGACACCAGCTGACCCAAAATGCCGAATATGAGACCGTCTGGCAACAATAAAGTAGTATTTTTGATTCAATCAGGGGTGGCTTGAGACTTGTGCACAGTACTGTACACCTTTTGTGTTGCAGAAATTCTCCTCACTTGTAATCCAGTTCTACAGACAATCTTTTACCAAAAGGATAAACAGTCAAACTAATTTTACACTGCGTTCATTTCGTCTCAGCAGTTTCCTGATCTGGGGTTCAGCAGCTGTTTTCAAGCCTGCATGTAGACGTCCTGAAAAAAAAGCCTTTGTAGCATGTGATATTTATTATTATGTCTATTACATTTTTTGCTGCGTTCTAGACGCTCCGACCTGTTAACATTATGAGCCTCACTGAGTCAAACTGAAACACGCAAGATTTCTCGACACTTTTCTGAGCAACAGAACTTCATTTAGAAACTTCTTGACCAGCGTGTTTAATCACGACTCCAGATATTGTCCAGATACGGCGTTAACTGTTACCGCCGCGATGAGCAGCTCCAGATCTTTGGCCTCGAACGTGTTCTGATTGTGTGGATCCAGATGTTCAAACTGCTTCAGTAACGACACGTGATCCATCTGAACACCTGCAAACAAAACGAGCCAGTTAGACGCCACGTCGCCCCCTACTCTTCCTGTAGCGTATTACAGTCTGTCAGATAGAGTGGACAGAGCATCTTAAATCACTATAGAACTTTATAGAGTACTCAAGAGAACTACAGCACTGTTTAAGTGACCAGCAACCATATCGCCCTCTGTGCTTCCTGTACTGTGTTACATTCTGTCAGAATGACAAGGTGGATCGTATTAACATTATAAAAGCACTAGAGAACACCTTCGTTAGAGTAAGCAGTGTGTCAACCAATCGTCCTCATCAGTACCTCAGTATCTCACCTCCACCCATCCACGCACACGCGACACACACACGCGACACACACACGCGACACACACACGCGACACACACTTACTCTGTGTGTTGGTGCTGTCCAGTTTGGCCTTCAGCAGCATCCTGAGCCGAGACACCTCCTGCCTCTTCAGCTCGTCGAGTCGGGTTCGGACGTGATGACCCACCAGATCCAGCTCTTTACTGAGTCGACCGTTCTGTAACAACAATAAAACGCACATCAGAGACACGAACACCACAAGAGGAGAGAGGCTGATACAGAACACAAGACAGAGAGAGAGAAAGGGCAGGAAACAGTCGAGACCGGAGGTACTGTAAGCAGGATGAGTAAAGTTTTCTGATTCCGGGTTTGTTTACTTTAATATCCTCTGTGTTGGCCGTCTGTAGTTTCTCTCTGAAGTGAGGGTCCGTCTCCAGGACCTCGATGACCTCCCTCAGGTAGCGGTCGTAGTACAGGCCCGTGTCCTGCAAAACAAAACAACATCAGTGGCTGAACTCCCTACATAAGATAAGAAAGAACTTTATTTATCCCGAGGGAAATTCTTTTGTCCTAGACATGCTCAGTGCAACAAGAGGAACAGGAGGAAATAAAGATCTACAATAAGAGTTAAAAAAAGGACAGAACAGTAGAATAGTGCAAATATCAAAATAACTCTAACAAAGTAACAATACAACTATGGCAGACATCATAAAGTAACGACTTTTACACCAAACGGTCATTATTGGGGATGGAAACCGAAATTCGGTTTCAAATAAGAACCGATTCGAAAACGCCCGGTACTGGGTACCCACTCGTTTTGTTTTTATTTCTGTTCTGTAAATCGGTTCTTAACACTAGAACGGCGGCTAACTGGCTATATCTAGAACGGCTGCAGGCATCAACTGACGCAGAGCCCAGTTTCGCACAAGACGCTTCCTGATGCGACGCCGCTGTAGTGTTCGGGCGTTTAGTCCCGCAGCCGCCGGCAGACATCCACACAAGCTGCAGCCACAGACACAGCAAGGGTCCAGCGGCCTTCGGACCCAGAGCCCGTCGTCCAGCGCCAGGCGCCATTTCAGAATCAGAATCAGAATCGCGTTTATTGGCCGAGTATGTGAGCGACA
This sequence comes from Alestes dentex, assembly GCA_037576975.1. Lineage (NCBI taxonomy): Eukaryota > Metazoa > Chordata > Actinopteri > Characiformes > Alestidae > Alestes > Alestes dentex. The sequence continues at coordinate 5,156,898 of JBBIGA010000027.1, read as the reverse complement.
CATACAAGGAATCTGATTCCAGTCGATGGTGTCTCTCAAGAACAACAGAATGAAACACAACGATATGTAAAGACCTCACCCACGTCTCTCACAGAGCATGCTGCTGCTCCAATTCTGGATCCTGATTCTGATTCGGATCCTGAGCCTGATGAAACTACGTCAGTTGACGCTGTCAGCCGTTCTAGTGTTCAACACGCGTCTGCCAGGACCTGTTTTAGTTGAGATTCGTCAGGTTTGTTTTTTTAAAAAAGAAAAAAAAAGTTAAGCCCAAATACACATTTATTTTACGTGATGTTACTTTCTTCAGTTATTTATTTAATGTAAAATTGCAAACTGTTTTATTGTTAACAAATTAGTTAACAAACATGTTTGGTTTGAATCATTCTGAATAAAGTTTGTTTTGTTATTTAAACATTTTTTTTTTTGTTATTAAACAGTTTGGGTTTTTGTTTTTTTTTTAAACCTTTGTGGATTCGAAATAGGGAATCGATAAGAACCGGAATCGATGAAGCCGAACCGGAACCAGAATCGAAAAAATTCAAACGATACCCATCCCTAGTCAGGACTGGCTGGTTTCAGACCCAGATAAAGGTAAGAGAACCCTTTATTAGTCCCGCAGGTGGGAACCTTACACTGTTACAGCAGTAAAGTGGACAGAACAGGAGAAGAGAGCAGAAACAAAACAACCAACAGACTAACGGCTACACGACACAAACGTGTAGCATAAAAATACTCTATACACATACTATACAAATCTGGATCTATAAACTGGTGTGTGTGTATGTATATGAATATATACAGTGGATTCCTCTTAAAGAAATGGTTTGGCTGAAGATTATCTTCACAGTTTTCCCAGTCGATCAGCGAAGACATGCTCGTTGTTCCAATTTTGCTGATTTAATTTAGCGCTGGAGTTATGTTGCGAACACTAGAAGTCAATCTTTCACCCAAATCTTTCCCGTAAACACATCCTTAAAGCTTCCCTAAACCGTCAAACCTCTTCCAGCTCTTCATGAAGGTGGATCAGACTTGGGGATGTGGTTTAGGACGCAGTATGACTTACTGTGAGCTGTAAAAATGAGCAATATGATTTTCTGATGAATCATTCCTTCATGTCTAGACTGACTGAGGTTTTATGGTGTAGAACCACTGGCCCTGCAGTTTAGTTCAGGTTCCAGAGACCAGACTTTTTTATTCTGTATGCTGTACGTTTCCAACACAGCCAGGGAAAAAAAAAAGTGCACTGTCCAGGTCCTCAAGGCCCAAAACGGAAAAATAAACAGAAAAATAGATAAATAAACGAAAGAAAAATACAGAAAACAGAAAAATAAAATACAGAAACAGCAGTTGGGACAGTTTTGGAGTCGGTGCATCTTAAAAAACAAAACCTTTAAAGTAATACGGTATTATGTGTCTTAATTAAAGGTCCCGAAGACACCATGTAAACCCTGAAGGGTATAGATTTCACAGTGTATGGGACATACAGTGCACTATCTGTGGGAAGAACCTGTTATTTTTAAGGCCTGTATAGAGCAGAACATAGGAAGTAATGAGCCCGAATGGGAATCGGGCTCTGTTTTGGCTCTCCTGAAGTCTAAGAGGGATTTCTCAGTTACGTTTTCTCATATTAATGGCATCTGGCAGATAATTCTACGCAGAGTGAAGTTACAGAAGCAGGTAAATATAGAACTGGGAGTGTTATAGATATATATAAACATACAGGGGAGGTTTACGTGCCCAGGGAGGGAAAATCGAAACCCAATCTGCCACCGTGTTCTCCACTCTGCTGCACAACCCACTGCCAGCGAGACACATAACTTCAGACAGAAATCTGTCCATCAAAAATAAAGGTCAGATGCTCTCCTGCTGACCAGCTTGATGGAGAAATCAAAGCACCATCAGCTCTTCTGTGGTCAGCATTTCCCAAGCTTCTGAGAAAAAAAGCAACTGTTTAAAGCCACACTTCATACCACATTTTCATCTCCTTTCTCCTCCTGCGGGGGCGGGGCTTCCTGTGCATTAGTATTCCGGTCCAGCGGCACTGACCACGCCCTCAGAGAGACGGACAGAAGCAGAATCCATCGACAGAAGCCCACCATAATCCTAACGCAGGAACAGAAAAGCAAGAAAAGTTGTGCTTTATTAGCTACTAAAGTCGGAGGAAGCTGGACATTAACTTTTAAAACGAATTATTTTACTTTTATTCCAGAATGAAGAGCCTGTTTTGTCCCCCTTTAGTGAACTCCCACCTCTCATAATGGACGGACTGTATTAAGTCTAGAGCTGCACAATGTATCACAATCATTATCGTGATATCAGTCTCAGGAATACTGATATCACTAAAGGCTGCAATGTGCAAATGAGCCTCTAACCAATCACAGTGTTTCTGACAGGGTGACCAATCACAGCTCCAGGTGAGTTGCTGGGTGTTTTGATGAATCAAGGTCTTGTAATCCAACAAAAGTCTAAAATTATTTTAATCTTTAGCCGTTTAAAGTGTTGGTGAAACGGCGCGTGAGTGGGCGGAGCTCAACTGCTGTTACCAGCATAAAAAAAAGATTTAAATGTGCTGATTTTGTGACATCACAAAAACTGATTTGATAGGCTGTTTTTGTGGCTTATTTTCCACATATGGACTGTTTGGACGGAGTGAGTAAATGTACCGTTAGAGGCAATATTTACAGGCCTTTTGAATTCAGAAAAGTGATGATATGGGCCCTTTAATGTCTTAAAAATCGTTGAAATCGTTGAAATGTAATATCTTGAAAATCGTTGAAAATTTAGCAGTAAAATCGCAATACTGATATTCTGCACATTTCATGGAGCTCTACGGTGCATTAAAACAACTTAATAATGGGATCAACAGAGTAATCTAATCTAACCCAATCTAATGTGATATAATCTAATCCAATCTAATTTAATCTAATACAATCTACTTTAATATAATCTTAAGATTATCTAAACGCACTGTAGACTGACAGTCTGGTTTATTTGATAAAGGATTTCGAGATTATGACCGAGATGTCTTTTTTTTTTAACCGGAAATGTAATTTAATGCCCAAAAAACAAGAAGAAATTCTGCTTTAGCTTTAGCCACTTTAGCATCTGAGCTCAAACTCGAGCTCCCCCGCTCCTCTTACCGTAACAGTCGGCTGGTCGTGTGCTCTGGATGCTGTTTTTTGCCGACGTCCAAAAAGTATTTTGAATTATATCTAAAATCGTACTAATTATTTATTTCGTGTCTCCAGGACAACTCGCTACCAAAACACGCGGCTCGGAGAGATGACCCAAGCGACACGTCAGGGCTGAAGGGCGTGTTCCAAACGGCTCTCCGCTCCCTACGTAGTGCACACCAGTCTAACTGATCACCTGCACACACAGTGAATAACATGTTCAACGGACCACGTGGGATTCAGAAAGTCCAGACTGAACAAACCGTGAGCTGTTTGTGCGCAGAAACCGGAATTTCATACCTCACGAAGTGCACTATATAGGGAGTAGGGAGCAAAGAACCATTTGAGATGCACCCGAGATGGTAGGAGTTGGTCCTGACGCTAGAGGGCGCCCCAGAGAGCTTAAAAAATAAATGGTAAGATTGAATTTAGTTTTAGTGTCACAGTTGTTTAACCAAATGTTTAACCATTTAAAACTATGCACAAATACTGTTTATGTGATGAATTTAACAACTTTATATTATGAAGTATTAAGTATTTGTGCTGGAGTGTGTGTGTGTGTGTGTGTGTGTGTGTGTGTGTGTGTGTGTGCGCGCAGTTTTAGACTTGAGATGCTACTGTAAAGATGTTGAACTCAACTGAAAAAAAAATTAGATAAATTAAATAAGAAACTCTCCAAAAATACTTCAGTGTGCTCTCTGTAGTGGATGTGTGCTTTTGAACACATCCAAACTGCACCAGAACATCAGTCCATGTTATTCATTTCAAATTATTTATTTATTTAATTTATTTCAAAATAGATACAAAATATTCTTTCATTGAAAAATAGATTTCATTGGACACTGTCATACAGGTGAAAACACAGCTGAATAAGATAAATAAAAATGATAACATCCACAGAATAAATAAATAAAACTGATCATTAATAAATTAACAGTAAACCTCAGAACATAAGACCCCCACACAGGAACAGGACCACTGGACACAGCATGAGGTAAGAACAGAGGAACAGTGATAAAACAAACTTATGGCACATTAAATCCTCAGATAATCAATAAATAAGAATAAAGATAAATAAAGTTAAATAAAGAGGCAGCGTCGCACCAGTCTCACTGGCGCTCAGCAGTAAACTGCAGTTCAGGTTAAAGGTTTCTGGTTTCCCGGTTTGAGTCAGAAGTCGATCTCTCTCAGGTCGGTCGGGGTGCTGGACCTCTCCTCCTCCATCCCTCCATCCTTCTCCGCCTCCTCTCCGGCCCTCAGTCGCTCCCGGAGAGCGTCCTCTATCAGCTCACTGTAGCACTGCAGCACTGCCTGCACAGAACACGCAGTATAAACACATTCATCAGTAAACAAACAAACGAAGAAGAATCATCATAACAATCACAATCACGAAAATAAGAACCACAGTTATTATACGCATGATGATAGTAATAATAATTGTAGTTTTGACACCAATAATTATATTACTATTATTATTGGTGTTATTATCATTGTTACTGTTGTTATTACAGCAAAAACATATAAAACATTATATATATTTACATAGACATAACATTCACAAGCAGGAATAGTTCTCCAGGCTTCCTGATATGGGGCCTTTCACAATATACATTCAATCAGGTGTGTCCAAGTACTTGGTCGGTACCACACACACACACTCACACACACACTCACACACACACACACACTCACCACGTCAGTCTGACAGAGTGCGGCCAGCGTGGCAGTCATGTGACTCAGTTCTCTCTGGGTTTTCTCCTCCAGGCCCCGGATGGCGGAGCTGAGCGCCGCCGCCGACACCAGTGAGGCCGAGGTGCCCAGGAAGCGGGAGTCACACACACACATGGCCACCAGGGTGTCGCTGTGGCGCCTGAGGGTGGAGAGGAAGTCTCCGTCCACGTCCCCGCCCTCCAGCTCCTCCAGACAGGACAGGAAGTGAGGGGTGAAGTCCTGAGGGGTCACTGCAGCCACGTCCCACCGCAGAGTCCCCAGGACCACTCGCTCCATCTCCTGCAGGAACCAGGAAACACAGTCAGCTTTTCTACACACTCAGTGTCGAATCAGAGTCAGAACACTGTACTAATCACACAGACACACAGACACACAGAAACACAGAGACACACACAGACACACAGAAACACAGAGACACACACAGACACACACAGACACACAGAGACACACAAAGACACAGACACACAGAGACACAGAGACACAGACACACAGAGACACAGACACACAAAGACACAGACACACAGAGACACACAGACACACAGACACACAGAGACACACACACACAGAGACATAGAGACACAGACACACAGAGACACAGACACACAGAGACACAGACACACAGAGACACAGAAACACAGACACACAGAGACACAGACACACAGAGACGCAGACACACAGAGACATAGAGACACAAAAACACAGAGACACAGACACACAGAGACACAGACACGCAGAGACGCAGACACACAGAGATGCAGACACACAGAGACACAGACATACAGAGAGACAGATACACAGAGACACAGACACACAGACACACAGACTCACAGAGACACAGACACACAGAAACACAGACATATAGAGAGACAGAGACACAGACACACAGCCACACAGAGACACAGCCACACAGAGACACAGCCACACAGAGACACAGCCACACAGAGACACAGAAACACAGAGACACAGACACACAGAGACGCAGAGACGCAGAGACACAGCCACACAGAGACACAGAGACACAGACACACTGAGACACAGACACACAGACACACAGAGACACAGACACACAGAGACACAGACACACAGAGACACAGACACACAGAAACACAGAGACACAGACTCACAGTCACACAGAGACACAGAGACACAGAGATACAGATACACAGACACACAGAGACACAGGCACACAGAGACACAGATACACAGAGACACAGAGACACAGATACACAGACACACAGACACACAGACACACAGACACACAGACTCACAGACACACAGAGACACAGACACACACAGAGACACAGACACACAGAGACACACAGACACAGACACACAGAGATACAGACACACAGAACACAAAGACACAGACACACAGAACACAGAGACACAGACACACAGAGACACAGACGCACATAACACAGAGACACACAGAGACATGGATACACAGAGACACAGACACACACAGACATGGATACACACAGACACACAGACAGACACAGAGACACAGAACACAAAGACACAGACACACAGAGACACACAGACACACAGAGATACAGACAAACAGAACACAACGACACAGACACACAGAACACAGAGACACAGACACACAGAGACAGACACACAGAGACAAAGACACACAGAACACAGAGACACACAGAGACATGGATACACAGAGACACAGACACACACAGACATGGATACACACAGACACACAGACAGACACAGAGACACAGAACACAAAGACACAGACACACAGAACACAGAGACACAGACACACAGACACACAGAGACACAGAACACAGAGACACAGACACACAGAGACATGGATACACAGAGACACACAGAGACACAGACACACAGAGACACAGACACACAGAACACAGAGACACACACAGACACACTGAGACATGGATACACAGAGACACACAGAGACACAGACACACACAGACACACAGGGTTCTAATTCATAAAACCACACGAACATCAGGAATGGATATAAAATCCAGGAAAAACAGAGGGAGGTGAGAGAGCTGGACTGAGGTGAGAGACTGACAGGCGGGTAAAGAGGTCAGAGGTCAGACGCTCACCCTGAGGCTGGAGGTCAGGAACTCGTACTCGGCCGCGGCGCACAGAGAGTCCGCGCTGACCGGGTCGCTCTCCACCAGCTTGGACGCCACCAGGACACAGGCGGCCGCCAGACAGGCGGGGGAGGCGGGCAGAGACAGGGTGACGGACAGGTAGCGGTCCAACAGAGACACGGCCAGCGGGAAGACGGGCTCGTCACAGCCACAGTCGCAGCACACCTGTACACACGGGGGGTTATACACGTCAGAGTTTATACGCGTCAGAGTTTATACGCGTCAGAGTTTATACGCGTCAAAGTTTAGACCCGTCAGAGTTTATACGTGTCAGAGTTTATACACGTCAGAGTTTATACGCGTCAGAGTTTATACGCGTCAGAGTTTATACGCGTCAGAGTTTATACGCGTCAGAGTTTATACGCGTCAGAGTTTAGACGCGTCAGAGTTTAGACCCGTCAGAGTTTAGACCCGTCAGAGTTTATACGCGTCAGAGTTTATACGCGTCAGCGTTTATACGCGTCAGAGTTTATACGCGTCAGCGTTTAG
>JBBIGA010000027.1:4971977-4985084 GCA_037576975.1 Alestes dentex | reverse complement strand
AATCTGAAGACGTTAACTGACTGTGACGTCCGTGCCTCGTCCCAAGGCTACTAAGGCAAACACACACCTGAACAGAATGAGCCTCTGCTGCTCAGTGCCGGGCCCAAACATAAACAACCAGCACGAGGACGAGAGGCCGTCGCACACGAGGCCCGGACGTCACAGTCAGCTGTAATCAAAGGCAAGAGGTTTGAAAGTAGCCAATCCGAAAACGTTATTCATTTCTCCTTGCTGCTGATTGGCAGCTGCCCTGTGACGCATCTCCCGCAGCTGCAGTCCAGAATTTCCCCCGTGGAGCGTCTCGAGTGTTCACGTGTTTTTCGTTTTGTTATTCTTAAAGCCCTGTATTTTTATTACTGTTAATTAAATAAATGTATTACTGTATTTACCCTGCTTATACCAAAGAAAATGACAGGCATTTCTGGCTTTTTTTTTTTTACCACATCACAACTATGCGCTTTTTCACTACACGCGGGTGCTCTTGGAACGTAAACAATATGTCTTTCTTTCCACCTCGTTATACTCAGAATGTCTACCGGACCATGCAAAAGTCAGAGAGCGCTCTTTTGTTTGACTTCCAGACAAAGCAGTCATTAAGTACAAATGATTAATTTTTCAGTGTCAGAAAAATAGCAGGAAACACGACCAATCATAATCTTTTTCTAACCTGGGAATACCCTGAGAGTGGCATTCACCATTGAGCCAAGCACACGCACAAAATATCAAACCTATCAGCGTTGAATTGGTCCACTTTTTGTGTCCCCTACTGCCACTTTTCCACACTTCTCATCTCAAACACAGGCTCACTTTTCTCTCATGGGCATCAAAAGAGGAGACACTTCTGAGGAGATCAGACACATCATCCATTTTATTTAGATGTTTCCTGCACTGTTTCAGTGATACCGAAAACAAGGATCTTGTACTTAATAGCTGCACTGATTGAAAATTAAATAAACAAAAAGCTGGTCTCTGACTTTAAAGTAATCTACATGCATGCTGGCCCGTGAAATGATTCAAGCTCCATTTCTAAATACCATTAAATTAAGTGCAAAACTGCTCTAACTCTTGAATAAGTCCAGACACTGGACTGAACACTTTTATACAACAGACTGACAAGGTTCCTGCAGTCGGCCTCCTCTCATCACACAGCAAACAGGCATTCAGTTTATGGTCAGACAACGTGCAATACGCATGCATTCAAACATTCACATTAATCATCCTTATATACTAATAATCTTGACCTGCATGCAACATTATACTGTTATAATAATGTTACTAAATGAACACTAGGGCTTTGAATAATTGCTCATATAAACATTCTTATATACACTAAACGAATTCTGAGGATCTAAAAAAATAACAAAGTAGATTTAAATAATCTACCCTGAATAACAAAAGGTATTTTTAGATGTTTAGTATTTTGAATAGAAAATTTAATTATTTAATTTTTTAAATAATTATTATTCTCATTATTAGGGCTGCTAATCATGTCTGCTAATCATTATTGCTACATCAGTCTCTGCAATATGCAAATGTATGTGAGGCCTTTTAATATACATTTAATATATTGAAATGTATCACCATCACAATATGTAACAGTATGATTGCAGTCCTGATATTCTGTCCATATCGTGCAAACACCTCTCTTTCGACAAACACTCCCTATATATTTTTGTTTTCCTTTCCAAGTTACTAGTCTTTGATTGACTTGTGGTAAATTCTGGAATAGTCGAGAATTGCAGGAACGGTGCCATGGCTGTCCCTTGACTACTCTTCACTTTAATAATAGAGAGAGCTAATTAATATGGAAAGGAGAGTGGAAATCTGTGGTTAAACAAGGGTTAAGAAAACAGGCCGAAGTCTGGCACTGAAATCTGTCCATTTCCAGTGATTTCTTCCTTTAAAAAGATAAACCAACACAAGCCAGTGTCTTTTCAGGTGTGTGGCTAAAAATATCACTAAAACGCTAAGACTAGATCCATGGAAAAGCAACCAAGCAGGCAAAATAAGTCCAGGCCACAAAACACGCATGCAGACACCCACACCTAATCCAGCAGTGTCTTCAGAAATGGACATACACAGTCATAGATGTACCATTACAGAGATCTTCTCTATTTCTCTCTCTCTCTCTCTCGTACAGACAAAGTCTTGAGCCCCCTCATTTCTTTATATTTTGGTGCAGTAATACCAGTTTATTCCTGTCAAACTGTCTTATCTTTGGGATACTGAGTAGATTAAATGAATGGTGTGGGGATGGGGTGGTGACTATTTACATACTTTAAGCCTTTTTAATTCAAGTGATGATTAGGGCTGTAACGGTACATGTATTCGTTCTGAACCGTCACGGTACATGGGTCATGGTTCGGTACATGATGTCGTACGGAGAACACACGGAACACACGGTTCAAGCTGAATTTGCATCTCATGAAAGCATTCATAACATAATAAAAAAAAAACAAAAAACCCGGAGTCCAACGTGCTGCTCCCGGCAGTTTTTAAACAGCCTCTAGATAATTTGTCAGTGCGTGTTTTCAGTGCAAGTTTTCACTGTGAGTTTGTTTACTGTTTTCACTACATAGTAGATGAAAAAGTGAAAATATTCTTGTGCCTTATTTTTGTAAAAAGAAACTAAGGTTGCCGGTTGGCAAAAGAATGCCATACCTGCAATCTCACTTACTTTCTATTAGGTAAGACTAATATTAATTACTAATTTCTATTTATAACATAAGATGTTTCAGTTGTTTTTTGTCATCCATACATGAAAATATAAGCAAGAGTGTGTGTTTACTGATGAATACACTGCTGTTTACTTAAAATAAGCGAAAACAAACCAAGCCTCATGCTTGAGAATTTTTTGTTACTTAACCTCGCTGTATCAGAACCATACCGGACCATGACGTCAGAACTATAGTGTGAACCGAACCGTGACCTTTCTGTATTTCAACTGTAACCTTGAATCACAATTAACTTGAACTATTGAGAAAAGAGTTTGAACATGTTCATTGTTTAACAATGAACAGGCGGTTGGCTTCAGTGGAAAGTACACCATCCCATACATATTACCGCTTAAACCCTCATGCTATGTTCGAAGTTACTAATATCATTTTGACTACAGAAATTTAAACATCCAGAAAATGGTTAAAATTAAAATTGCTACCCAAGTTTATGTGTTTCAGGTAATTTATGTTTCTTTGCTGATGACCTAAATAGTGTTTTAAATAAAAAAATACATGTATTAAAACCTTGACCTACCCAAGCTGACAAGAGCAGCAGAATCCCTCTCCAGCTTCAAAACCTTACTGCACTACTCCCTACTTAAAGATCTAGCACTTAGAACTCATGTTCTCACACTGTCCTGAAACCTGAATGTTTCCTCATATCGTAAGTCGGATAAAAGCGTCTATCAGATAAATGTAATGTAATGTAAAACATGCAGGAAACATGCAAGAAATGTCAAAGTTCTGGAATCCTCTCCCATGTCATGTGAACTATCAGCGGTTCTCACACTCCTACGGGTGTGATTATGTTTGGTTGTGGCCCTAAAACAGTTTTTTGAAGACCATAAAATTGCATATTACAGTGACTTCACTATCAACCAAAACAAATGTGTGCAAAATGTTAACATTTCTTATGTTTTTTTTTTACAGCTGAAACAGCCTGGAATCAGACTGACCCCAAAGAACACAAAATCTGTACATTGAAAACATTTCATTGTGTTCATTTTCGTGTTCAATATTCCCCATTAAATTAGGAAACGTCATTCAGTATGAACTGAAAAAAGGTGCCAGTTATTAGTTTATTTCTTAATTATTATTATTATTTATTTATTAAATGTTGAATCGGGTCAAATTGACCCCAAACATAAAAGGACACACCCCTCAGCACATAAGTGTGTCCCTGGTGCTATGTGCTAAAGGGTTAAAGCAGTAATATGCATGGATTTATTGAGAGTCTCATTCAAAAAACACAGAGCAGAAAAATCCTGGTATAGTTCAAAGGCACACAGTCTGAAGGTAAACGAGAGCAGAGAACCAGAGGGAGGAATCGCCAGTAGTATACCACTTTCACCTGATTCCTAGAAAGAACTGGTGTAGTGTATAGTGCCATACTGAGATCAGGTCTTTCTTTCTCTGACACAAACACACACAAACACATACAGCAGTGGATTCAACATGTATACATACAGTTATATGTCCTATTTGCTCTCTCTTATGCAAACACAATCCAGCAGATATTAGTCAAGTGTAAAGATCACCAAGTCAGGCCTACCTGTGTCTGCTCAGAGATCGCTGTGCTCCCCAGTTCTCCATTCCTTTACTTCTCTGTTGTAGCTTGTTGCTCAGTTCGCTGATGATGCTTGCCTTCATACTGGACATGGGAGGATGCAGCTTACGCCCCTCCAGGTATGTCCCCCCAATCTGAGCTCCGCTGTCCCCCACTCCCTGCCCCGCCCCTGCTGACCCTTCACCCCAAAGAGGCTTCATTTCAGGGGTTCGAGGACGATCAAAATACATGACAGATGAGCGGGCCAACCCTTGCCCTTCCCTAACACCGTAGCCATCCCGAGTGGCCATGTCATCTTCCTCTCCTTCGTCTGGCTCCTCATCCTCGGGCTCTTCATCTTCCCGTCGTCTGTGGTATGCTGGGGGAGCCGTGCTGGTCTGTCTTCTGAGCTCAGCGGCTCGGCTACCTTCTCTATATCGCTGCGTCTTGGGGTATGTGGATGCAGGGCTAGCTGCTTTGGCGTTGTGCATTTCGAAAGTCTGTCCGTCCAGGTAGCTCATGTAGGACTCAAGGAAGTCCGCTCCACTCATCCTGTCACTCTCAGCTGCCCCTCCCCCTCTTTCTCCACTCACACCAATACCTCCCATGCCCACTCTCTCTAGCCTCTCTCTCCCGCTGAGTGCAAGGATACTGTCCAGATGGTGATCGCTGCTGCTGCGGCTGTCCAATTCCTCAATCCCCGAGTCTACAACAGTCTCCTGAGACTCTCCACACTTGCCTGATGCTGAGGTTGATGGAGGGTGGTGCTCAGAGCTAGCCTGTCTACTCCCACTTCCCGTGGCCACGGTGGAAACAGTTGCCACTCGTTGGCTGTGCAGGGTTATGCCGATGCTAGTGGCAATACTAGCACCAGTGCTAGCAGGCATGCTAGTGGCAGAGCTAGCAGTGGTTGTGGTTGCTGCAGTGGCACAGGTTGCGGTCGTAGCTAGGGTTGAGGTGCCCCTCAGTGGAGCAGATGTTACAGGGGCAGCAGGTCCCCGGTAGGCTGGGGGAGCTGGGATTGAGATGGGTGGAGGTGTGGGTGAAGAAGCACGACCAGCTGTGGGAGCGCTGTTGTAGAGGTGGTGGGACTGGGCTAAGCTGAAGGGTCTGTGATAGGAGGTGGGTGGAGGTGGTGGAGACACAGAGGGAGGTGGAGGAGGACCAGAGGGCTGCAGGGTGGAAGGCGAAGGAGGCATGGGAGGGTTAGGAGAAGACGCAGAAGGAGACGGGGCAGACTGGGTGAGATTAGCTACTTCACTGTCATAGGAAGTGAGACTGGAGGCGGTAGAGTCGCCTGCCTGGGGGGAGGGCAGTGGTGTGTGTGCGGGGAAGCCGGTTATGAAGGTGTCTTTTTGGGGGGGTGGAGGTGGAGGTGGAGGGGGTGGAGGAGGCGGAGGGTGATGATGTTGTTGCTGCTGACGGCTCACCATAGTATTACCCACTATCCCAGAGTAACCCACTCCACGATCAAAACTGTTAGCAAACTCCAGCGGAGGTGGGAGTGGTTCTGCAAACACAAACTCATCATCTGCATCCACTGAAGGAGCAGGCGGAGGAAGAACCATAAGGCCCATGCCACTGGATCCCTCTCCAGTTCCAGCTGGGTGTGTAGGTGCAGAGGTGGGGGGAGGAGAAGGAGGGGTCAGGGACAGGATATATGACCCAGCCTCACTTTCCATTCTTAAAAAGGATGGTCTCCGAGGCTGCTGGGTAGTTGGCTGTGCAGTTGGTTGCTGCTGCTGAGCTCTATCTATCTCTCGATCCCTCTCCCTCTCCCTTTCCCGGGAGCGCTCCCTCTGCCTCTCCCTTTCCCGTTCCTTTTGAGTGGGCTGGTAGTGCTGAGACTGGTAATGGTGTGTGTGGACGGTTTTATCCTCAGAGAAACGTACCCTCAGGCCTTCACGGGAAGAAGGTGCAGCTCCAGCTGCCTCTCTCTCAGTTCGTTCCCCTGCTGTTCCCTCGTCTCCCCATCCTCCCCCTGCACCTCTAAGGATCCTGGGCGATGGAGGACGGGTAGAAGGTGTGGTGGCAGCCAGAGAAGAGGAAGTGACAAGGTATGATGAAGAGCTGGAGGACTGAGCAGCGGAAGAGCTGACAGATGAGGACGGAGCAACAGAGTGAGAAGGAGGGAAGGCACCCACGCTGGAGAGCTGGCGAGTAAAATGGTGCTCGCCCCTCTCCCTACGCATGCGCCCGTCATCCTTCAGGGCACGCTCTCGAGCAGCTAGAGCAAGTCCCAGAGGGGAAGAAGGGTCCAGAACCTTCCCAGTCAGTGGGTGGATGAAGGTGGTGGGAGGAGGCTGTTGCTGCTGTTGTGGCTGCTGACGACTGCCTCCCAAGTAGAAGTCAGCAGGTACAGACTTGGGCTGGTAATCCCCTGGTGGAGCAGTTGTGGAATACTCAGGCAGTCCAAAGGCAGGTGGCATGCTACGAGCATGGTGGATGAAGGTGTCCCCTGAGAACATGCCCTCATCTATAGACTTGGAAGGCCTCAGACGGGGAGAAGGTTGGGAGCTCAGTGATTGCTGCTGGGGCTGCTGCAATGCCTGGCTCCTTCCTGTTCCTCCTACTCCTGCAGTGGTGCCTGCCAGTTCCTCCTCGGCAGAGAGGAAAAAGGAGGCACTCTTGCGCCGAGCTTCATGGAAGCGCTCGCGATCCCTGCGGGCTGCTCCCACAATGGCAGCGCCAAACTGACTGGTAAAGTCCAGACTCTCCTGGGCCCGGAGAGGTGGAAGCGATGGAGGTGGAGGGGCAGGGACTGAGGGTGGGGCAGGTGGGGGCATGGTGGGGGCAGGTGGTGGTGCTCCAGGAGGAGGTTTGGAGACCTCGCTTTCACCCGGAGGTGGCGGCTCAGCTTCAACGCTGCTTCCTTGGCTACTGCGTCCACTGCTGCTGGTGGAGGGCGCTTTGACGATGATGGTAGGAATGGGGATGGAGCTCTTTTCAACAGAACCTTTTCCTACTAACGTGCCTTGGCCAGAACGGAGATCTTCCACCTTGGACTGTTTGACCAAGGGTCCCTTGCCTCTGCGTACACCTCCTTTTGGAACTCCAGCTCCAGCCGTTGATCCTGCTGCACCTCTTTCTGTTCTTGTTGCCTGGCTCTGAGTGGTCTGTTGCTGCTGGGGAATCACTGTAGCCACACTGGTTGGTGGAACTGCATTGCTGTACCCTCTCCTCAAACCAGCTGTTCGAGCTCCTGCCGCCCCCCCAGCCCCTGCAGGATCTCCTGTGTAACCCATCACCTTCCTGGAGGCAGTCCTGCTGGGGACAGAAGGGTGAGACTGGGCATGAGAGTAAGGGGTTGCATGGTCTGCAGCTCCAGAACTTGTAGGAGGTCCAGGTGACCTATCTCTGGGTCCATGAGCAAAGTGAGATGACTGGGAGTAAATCTGATAGTGGGTTGAGGTGGAGGTAGACTGGGACACGGAGACAGCGGGCTGTTGGGATGTCTTTCCCCTCCAGCCCATAGGGGGCGCTGAGGAGAAAGGGGGATCAGGGGGTGCTGTGGTGGGTGGAGGAGGGATGTCGTCTGGCCCAGGGACCGAAAGGCTTCGTGCAAACTTCATGGCTGGAGGATGAAGGAACTGCTTCTCCTCCTCAGGAACCCCTGGAGACCAAGAGATGAAAAGAGTGAGAAGGAGGTAGAAGAGAAAAAGGAAAAGTTAATGAGAGAACTACAGATGGGGAAAGAATATAAGAGTCAAAGGCAGAACTCTAAAAGTGTTTCAATAGACATAAAACAATAGGATGAAATGGAGAGAGTGACAGATAGAAAGAAAAAGAAACCAGTGGACAAAAATTAAAATGCAGAAGAAAAATAACCCAGTGGAAATCGATGTATAACCTGTATAACCGCTGAAACTGAAATGAAGTCCAAGTCCATCTCATAATACTTCTGTTTGTCTGTCTGTCTGTCTGTCTGCTTGTCTACCGACTTGCCTGTTGTTCATCATTGTTTTAACAGTGTACGGTATACCTGTCTTCCACCAACAGATGTAGGTTAGTACTCACTGCTGCAGCGAAGCAGTCTTTGTGTCAGTACATACCTGTGTTAGATGCAATGTGTGTGCTTGTGTTACAAAAACACAAAAACTGTACACACAGGACTTGTATCTAAAAAGAGAGACACAAAACACAGTAGGCAGCGGTCTAGTACTACAATGCAGCATGCACTGAAAACTCACAAATTTAGCAGTGTATAAAATCCAAACACAATTAAATCCTACTTTCCCCAACACAGACAAACTAATCAGAACTGCATAATTTTTTTATTTTTACATTTTTTGCACCATAAGTATCAAGCTAAAGTTTTGAATCTCCAGATAGTAGTTTTTTTCTGGAGTACACTGAATATGCCTGCATTCAATTTTATTCTCTTTATTAGAAACCCCTTCCTTGTGGTTGGTGTACGGTTAGAGACTGGTGATGAACAGTTTGTTCTGACCGTCCTCTTGCCCTTCATCAGTGATCAAAGATTCGTCCTTGGCTGGATATTATCTGGGCGGTGGACAACTCTCAACCACAGCAGTGACCAACCCAGCAGATGACCTGGGACGGAGATTACAAGCAAGCTTCTGACCTCATAAATGCTTGACAGAATGAACAAGCACAAATTCCCACAGAAACAAAAATCTTGTGGAAAGCCTTCTAAGAAGAGTGGAAGCTGCTAAGGGGACCAACTCCATATTAAAGTCTATGGATTTGAATGCAATGTCATTAAAGTCCCTGTTGGTGTAATGGTCAGGCGTCCCAATATTTTTGTCAGAGACCAGTGATGAATGGGATAGAAGGAGCTGACAAACTGTGGAGCACATGGGCTACAGTCTGTAACTGTACTTTTAGACTGTATAGCAAAAAAAGTGGCCACCGAATAGAAGTACAAGGAAGAAAGATTTCTATTAAAGTTGCTGACAAGTGTATGTTTAACTCAATATTAAAATATAAACATGTAGAGAGGTTTTTGCTGACACATTTAGCACAGGACTATTCATGTTTAGAGCCAGTGTTTACTATATCAGCAACACTATGGGGTTAACCTGGGTAGCACATTGATCTCCATCAAAGATAAAAGAGCGTAATAGTTGGTCAGTGGAGGTATTTTTACTATTAATGGGTGCTTCTCAAAACCCAGTCTAACCCCTTAGCCGATCTGCCACTCAACTAACCAGCAAGCTGCAAAAGCATAAGCAGTATTTTCAGGTGTGCTCTATCATCCAATGTGTAAATCTGTGGGACAGAAGAACGATAGTAGCCTGGTACAATCCATCCTGAATCTTATGAGAGTTCACCTTGTTTTCCTCCAATGATTCAGTCTGGCATCCCCCCAATAGTAAACCATTAAAGTATGCTGAGTCTCCAGACAAATAGCTCCCAAATAGGATGATGCCAGACCCAATGGGCGGAGGAGAGTGAAGAGAAAGTTCACAAGGTTCAGGCTGTTGTTTTTTGGCCAGGCTAGCGCACCCCAAGTCTGATGCTCTAGAAGCACAGGCACCACGGACAGACGGCACCATGGTGGGACAGACAGACAGGTGAGCAGACAGACAGGCAGGCAGACGGACAGCCTCACCGATGGACTTCTGTCGCAGCATACCGTGCTGGGGGGCGTGGCCAGACACAAATGGGCCCCGGTCATAGCCCAGCCCTGCCCCAGATGATGTCATCCCCATCCCTGATTGGTCATAATTTGGCTGGTGACGAGAAAGGTTGGAGGAGGAAAGGTAGGTTAGAGTTTTTCACTGTACATTTTTAAGTTACATTAAAAAAAAAACTGAATCAGAAAACTTCCCGGAGGAAATCACTTATGCAACGACTGCACAGACACACCGAGACACAGAGACAAGAACAATATGACATACAGTATAATGTCAAAATACAACTCACCAGAAAATACTCTGAAAATAAAATGCTGTGGTCAGTAAGAGAGCAGGGTATAAATACAATAGATAAATAAATAATTTATTGCTGAAGTAGTTCACTAATTAACACAAATTGTGGTTTGGAAAGTGAGGGGGTGGAGTTATAAAGTCTGATGGATGGGTGTGTGACGGGGGAGGAGTTATAGAGTCTGATTGGTGGGTGTGTGACAGGGGGAGTAGTTATAGAGTCTGATGGGAGGGTGTGTGACAGGGGAGGAGTTATAGAGTCTGATGGGAGGGTGTGTGACAGGGGGAGGAGTTATAGAGTCTGATGGGAGGGTGTGTGACAGGGGGAGGAGTTATAGAGTCTGATGGATTAAAAGAGGTCAAAAGTAGTTCTCTGTTCTACCACAACACAGTGGAGTGAGTGATCAGCAAGATGGACTGAAGTCTAGAAAATGTTCTCCTTTCAGCCACAGAGTTCCTGACCCAGCACTGAGCCCAGCTCCTGGTCAGTTTGTTAAGCCTCTTTAAAGTGTTGTAAAGCAAGTCAACAACATTTCTGGCCACCAGATGGTGCAGCAGCTCTGAGCACGTAATTCTCTTGCGTCTTAAAAAACACTGAAATGTTTTTTTGTTTATTTTTTTACCTGCAAGCAGAAAAGGAACCTTTTTATACTCAATATACTCATCTTTTTGTTTGATTGATAAGCACTCTATTATAGCACTTTGAACCCAGATGGCAACTGCGAAACCACACTCCATGTTAAAATTAATGCTTGTTGTAACCTTTATACACACAATAAACATATAACATACCAGATTCACAGACACAGACATGCTCGCACCTCGTTATAAAAGCCTCGACCTCGCTCCCGCTTTACCCCCTGAGTCCGTGGCACCGCCGTCTCGTTGGTGCTGATGGTCTGCTGTGCTGCAGCTAAAATCTCATCCAGTTTATCTGAAGAAGGTAAAAAAAAAAAGAGTGTGGGTGGTTCTTTCATGAATGTGCTGTACTGTACTGTGCAACTGCCTCGATCCACCTTACTTCTCTTACTTCTTCATATTTTGCTTCCAGACTTTCTTGTATTTTCAATGTGATCTTGAGGAACTTCCTGATCCAAGCATCTTGATGGACTTTCAGAACCCTAATTTCCAGTCCAGTCCCTGAACCTGACCAGTTTCAGGGGAATGTTTTTGTTTGTTAAGACACACAGTGACCTTTGTATTGGTCATTGCGTGCTAGTAGTCTAGTGGGTAAAACCACTGCCTGTGAACCCAATGACCACAAAGCTGCAGGTTTCTACCATTGTGTCCTTGAGTTCGGTACAGAATTGATTTCAAAGCTTTACTCATCATGTATAAATGGGCCCTAAATCCATGTCTGATCTGTTTGATGTTTATGATCCTGGTGGGTCTCTCAGATCTGCAGGAGCTGCTCAGCTAGTGGAGAAAAGATCTGAAACTAAACCTGGTGAAATGGTGTTTATCCACTATGCTGTCCAACCAACTGACCATCAGAATCAGATCTGCACCGACTGGAGCTTTAAACAGCTTATAAAAAAATCTCTATTCATTTAAATACTTTTAATTTTCTTTTATTTATATTCTATGTATTATTTTATTTAACTTCCTACTATTTTTATTCTTCCTGATTTTTTTAAATTATGATGATGATCATGATGATTATGATTATTATTATTATTGTTATTACTATTATTATTTCTGTAAAGCACACTGAATGACCTTTGTGTTTGCTAATGGGCTTTATAAATGAATGCGACTTGTTTACATAGCAAACCCAAGTGCAACACATTAGAAAAACACATTTTCATAACATTTTTGTAGATCTGTGCCAGTCCTATGAGATTTGAAAACAACAGATTTTCTTACTCAAAGCCATCTGATAGACTGTCCTCTTCTTGTCTGTAGCTTGTGAGGATTCAAACTCTGTAAAAAAAACAAAAAACAAAAACAAAACAACACACATACACACACACAAGAAAAATACACAAACATATTATGATGACTCGTGGCCGTGGATGCAGCCCGTATACAGATTTACTGGCTCTTTTTCGGACGCTTTACCTGGTTTTTTTTTCCACGGGGCTGAAGCTGTGAAGAAGCAGACGGAGAGTGTGAGTGAGGCTCAGGCAAAACACCATCGTAGCAACAGCACTGTATTTACCACGCAGGCGGCATCTACAACGAGCCCCCCCCCCCATTCTCATGATGACCAAGAGCTCACAAACACGACACAGCACAAAATACATGAAGCTACACTACCAGTCCAAAGTCTCTGCAAACCACAGGTTTTACCACTCATTCATTTGTTTCATAAACTGCAGATTTTTATTCGTGCTAAACTCTGGAAAATTGTTGAGTGAACAACTACAAATGAAAATGTGTGAAATAAAACCAGTTTCCTTTCTAAGAGGAGAGAATCTGTAACAGTGCAGGCCTGACTCCTATTAACTGGTTGATGGTGCTGCAGAGTCAAATTCTAGACTGTCCTTTAACTTTAAATGCACTCGTTACTGTTTCAGCACTTAATAGCTCCTTAAACATCTAACACTGGTCTGATGAGCCACATTATAATGATATTGGGAGCTTTTTGTAGGTCAGTAGAAATGAAGTAACATGCAAAAGCAAAAAAAACTCATACAAAAACTTTTGAGTGGTAGTTTTCAAAACAACATTACAAAATTGAAAATGTTTGCTTGTTTGCTGTCTTTCGTGATCAGTGATCAAAAAGTACAGAACTGTGCAAAAGTCTTAGGCCCCTATGCAAATGTTTAAAGCCATTTTTCTCAGAGTGTGATAAAATGTCTTTCTGCCAGCAAAGTGAACATTAGAATAAATGTATCAAGTGATTAATTTTGTTTGTAAAAGTAGCTAATAGTAGTTGTGTGAGCTGGTGAGGAGAACACAGGTTCGGTTCCAGATTCCTCCTCGGTTCCTCCAGCCGTTGTTTGGATTG
>JBBIGA010000027.1:4896497-4923342 GCA_037576975.1 Alestes dentex | reverse complement strand
TGTGTGTGTGCGTGTATGTATGTATGTATGTATATATGTATATATATATATATATATATACCCACACACTCAAGACCTTGTCATTAATCATTTGGATACTCCACCCCATTCCCTGAACTAATTAACATATTATCAACAGACCCACCAACCCCCAAAGAATCCTTTGTTTATAAGATGCTTGGACCCCTACATTGCTGCATTTCATGACATCTGGCTGTTGTAAATGTGGCTCTCTTCCTTTGACCAGACTCTCCAACCTTCTGTGATGAATGAGTCTCCTTGAAGACTCCAGGCTGCTCATATGTTTGCAGATAGATTTCCAGGTTGGTTCTTGGTTCAAGCCGAAATAAATGGAAACAGAATTTTGTTCACCAGACATTAAAAAACTAGTGGGCCGTGAAACGTGTGATTATGGCATGCTCATGTTTCCCATAAGGTTTTTTTTTTATTGCTGCCTAGACATCTGGCTTAGCAACATTCATTCGGTCGGCGTTTCAGTTCTTTGTGAAAGAGGAGATGGGGGATGGGGCCTGCGGGTGTGAACTGTAGAGGAAAGCCAAACAGAATTTATTGGCTTGTGCGGCACCTCTGGGTCCTAAAGCCCGAGGACTTGCCTCCAGTCACTCTCTTTAATACACGGCCAATGTTAGGGCCTAACAATTAAATTTAAAAACGTTCTAAAATCTTGTTTTCTGAAACCATAGGAGATAAAGTACCTGATATACACCAGTATAACTGCATAAAATAAGTTCTGTATGAATGAATTAGACTAGTGTTATAAAGACTGTTCTTGAAATCATGGACGGTGATGTTGCTTAGCAGCTGAAGCCTACTGTTTAAACTACACAGAAGAATTGTTTATTCTGGCTACTATTAATAAGTGATGGTGTGTGATGGTGTGTGTGAAGGTGTGTAGATGTATGATGGTGTGTGTAAAGGTGTATGATGGTGTGTGTGAAGGTGTGTAGATGTATGATGGTGTGTGTGAAGGTGTGTAGATGTGATGGTGTGTGAAGGTGTGTAGATGTATGATGGTGTGTGTGAAGGTGTGTAGATGTGTGATGTGTGTGAAGGTGTGTAGATGTATGATGGTCTGTGTGAAGGTGTGTAGATGTGTGATGGTTTCGCTTCGTTTCTCCTCCATTCTGTTTGGATTTTGTTCATTAATACTTCATTTCAAGCTGCGTTTTGATTGGCTGGTCAGTGGTCATAGATCGCAGCAGCACACACGCTGTGAAATGTTCATCCTAAATTTTTTCTTATCAGGAGTGTTTCACAACAGGGTTAGTTCAACACTCTGTAACAGCCAAGCAAACAGCGAGACAGAGCAACGTGCCCTCAAAAAGAGCCAAAAGTCTCACTCTGCTCCTTTTAACTGATAAGATTACCGATAGGCTTGAACCATTACCACTCTGCGTTTGTCTGAACTCTGCTGAAAAATGAAACAGAAAAAAAGTCTCCTTCGAAGAAAAAAAAAATCTTTGTAATATTTGCTAAAATCCTCAATGTCCCAAGAGCAGAACTTGAGAAAGATAATGTGTGAAAACTTCACACTTCTCTGGGGCTGGATTCCACTGCGACTGCATCAAAACAACCCGAGTCAGCAGGAATGACTGACAGTGTCGAGCACAGCAGGCAGTCGCCGAGGCCTCGCAAAACAACACGAAAACAAGTAAACAAAAGTGAAAAGAAAGAATTAGAGCCTGAGATAAAACAAGGGTCAACATAGGTGCAGCTTTTCAGAGCTGGAGGGGACTACAGGACCCGGAAACATTCAGGACTGATGCCGAGTTTGACCCGTTTCTGCTTGAACAAGTTTCTGTCTTGAGTTCAGCTGGTTGAAAAACACAATAAAGTAAGAAAAGTGGTCCCTTATAGTCACGCATGAACACAGCGCAGCACACTGTGAAATTCTTTCTCTGTATTTAACCCATTCACCAAGTGAGGCAGGGGGCTGCCACCAACTGGGGGCGCCAGGGAGCAGTGTGTGGGGATGGCACCTTGCTCAGGGGTACCTCAGTGGTGCCACTATCAGTGCTGGGATTTGAACTCACAACCTTCTGATTGAACTCCCTAACCACTAGGCCACCAGCTACCCCATGTTATATCAAGCTGTTGAGCTCATATATCACCTATTTAGTTTAGCTCAGGTTTTGTCAGGATTTTGAGTTCAGGTTTTGTTTTTGGAGGTGGGGCTCCAGAGGGAGTGGGAGGAGCCTGAGAGTTTCAAGCCAAGTTCTAATTTCAAGAGCGCCGTATTCAGTCCTGCTGAACGTGGCTTTACAGTGACCCACAAAGAGTTTCCAAACACTTGCAAATTAAAACAGTAAAATTAAAAAAAAAAAAGGATAAATGGAGAGTTTTAAAAGAATATCTTCCAAACGTTTAAATTTTATTTATATCATTTTCATTGTTACATCTTTACAGTGAAACAGTAATTAAGACTTAAACTAACTGTGTTACTTACAAACTCTAAAAAGAGGATGGTCATTGGAGACGCAGGGCAAAAAGGAACATTACATCTTTTTTTATCACTGATGTTCTAGATGTAGAAAAGAAGTAAAATACATTGTGTATACAGTACAATCAAAACATTAAGTTATATTAAAGCACCATGTTTAGAGCATATTGAAATAAATATAAATATTATATTGGCCTTTTTTTTTGTACACTGAGGAAACGCCGGACACGACAAACCACAAACGTCAGTTTAATGTCCACTTCTGCTCTCTTGAAATCTCGTAAGAAAAAAAAAAAAATTAAAACGTAGAGATAAAACTCACAAATATGCCTTCCAGTCGCTAATGAATAGGAGTTAAAATGCCATATACATCATGCAAAGTAGGTAGAAAAGTAGTGTCAGGCTTTGTGCCACAGCACCCTGCAGAGCTACAGCAAACTTCTGTCCTGATCCTGGCTTCCTAAGGCTCACGGAGAGGTTAAAAAAATGGATCAGCGTTTGAGAACACTCGTGCAGACGAAAACGCCTTAGGACCATATGAGCTGTAAACTCGGATGAGGATTCCGGGACAGAAAACAAAATAAAAAATATCCCTCCGTGTCAGAAATGTACCATTACTATCGTGATAGAAAAATAAAAAGACATGAACAGACGTCCAAAACGTGTCCAGCATAAACGCTGTAGAAAGACTACAGTACTACAAAGACTAAAAGGTCGTAACGTCCTGGTGGTGCGTGCTCTCCCACACGCGGTGAGAAAGTGAACGACTCAACAATATATGTGCATGCATTCGAGGTGAAACAGCGCTCACTACAGAGAGAGGGAAAAGGAGAAGCAAATTAAAAATTAAAGGATAATTAGCCTCTGTGCTTAGAATTTCATGGGCCCATGGTTTCCCCAGACACACACACACACACACACATTCAGGGTGTTTTGGCTCAAGGAAAGACCGCTAGCTTTCACAGAACACATCTGAATTTCGTAATATTCCAAATCATCTTCTGCGGGGCTAGAAATGTACATCCCACAATGCGCTTGCTCGTTTCTGAACCACAATTCATGCTGGCACTACCCTGGATTGTCCTCGGACAAAAGGACCCACAAATGTGTGTGTATTAAAGAGGTGTTTGGGCCTTAGATGCTTGTGGAAACGGATAAAACATGATGACTGCGCACGTTATCCCGGGACGAGGCGTAAACTGTTCGAGAAACCGGCACCAAGACTGCTCGGGTGAAGCCGATGGAGATACCTCGTGTGTCACAGCAACATCCTCCCAGAGGATTCGGCCTGAAATACGGGATGACTAATGCACTCACTGTTCATGTCCTGCACCTTCACTTGTGCATTATTGACTGCAATTTTGGCACAGCAGGGCTGGCACAGGAGGAAGCAAACAAATTTTTTTTTTAAAGTGTTTTTGGGGGGGCGGGGGTCTTCTACCTTGGTCCATGAACAGACCTAATCCAACATGCCACACATGCTTAAGCTCTACATCCTTGCGGAAAAAAAAACAAAAACAAAACGTCCATTTAAACAGGTGAGTACACCGACTGCGGAAAAGGAGATCCACAAGACAGATCAATATCCCCATCATGTGGCTGATCTGAACTACTATATAAGAACTGCAATGGTTTACATAAACCTACTACACAGTCAATCCAATCCTGGGTGTCAATGAAATAATTCTTTTAAATATTTTACATGGTATACAAAAAAAAAGCTTATCAGAAATGCTAAGCACAATGCATGTAAAAAGGAGAGAGAGCGAGAGGGAGAGGGAGAGGGAGAGAGGGAGAGAGGGAGAGAGGGAGAGAGAGAGAGAGAGAGAGAGAGCATGTATTTGCATTGTCATAAATTTGAGTATAGGAACCAGAATCATAAAAGTTTCTTCATTTAATCCGTGTACTGCAGATCCAGGTCCACTGTACCGTCGGTTACCACAAGCCTAAGTCTCTTGGGCTTGCGGTCCGTCAGAGAGGTGCTTTGTGAGTGAGATGATGGGAAGTGATGGGAAATAACCGAATGGCAACCAGGCTGCCCGTGCTGCTGAGGGTCCTTACTGGTCTGCTCCGCCAGGCCTTTAGATTCTACAAAGTTACCCACGGCGGGAGAGTGTGAAATGTTCGAGGGGGTGCAGGGCTCTAGAATAAGCCGACCCTGGGTTCCCGAAGGCTCCATGAGACAATGGTAAGTGTAATTTGTGGGCACCGATGAAGAGTAATTCAAACAGTCCCCATCATCACTGTAGTCCAGGGTGACGGAGTGGTCACCGGTGAAGTTGACAACGTAGGACGGGTGAGCTGACTGATTACACGCGAAGGCGGATGGCTGAGCTTTGGTCACCGGAATGTTCTGGGTTGCAGAATCTCTGTAGCCCACCTGTGGGCTGCCATGTTGTGAAACGGCAGACGAGAGCGAAGAGCTGTAATTCATGTCTAAGGGATCACAGTGTGAGAAGCATAGCTGATTTCTGTCGAGGGGAAGAGACAGTTGAGAGTTCTGGCTGGGTGCTACCACAGCTTGGGGCTTATCCTGCCTTGTGTTTTTACCAGGGTGTATGCTGTGACTTTGAGGGCCTGGATTAGATGAATAAAATGCTGGAGGAATGTTGGAACTATTGTTAACCCTATGGTTTTGTGGCTTTTCAACAGGCGTGGTCTTCACAGCACTTGTAGTTTTGTTGGAGCTGAAAAAGTAAACTGGGTAAACTCGATCAGTCGGAGGATGGAGCTTAGGTAGTGCCTTGTTTGGCGTAACAGTCTTCGTGTCTCTTTTCGAATTTTCAGAGTATCTCGGATATCCACTTTGAGAACAACTGGCCGACAAATCTTTGTGACTGCGCGAACCTGACGGACCTGGATTCGAGTCAGAAAGGTCGGCCTTGGTACTTTGAGGCTTTGTAGAAAACATCTTAACATCATTTACTGAAGAACTTTTACAAACATTTTGACCATGTCCTCCTTCACTTTTCACCAAGCTGTTGGGGCCCTGGAAAAGTATAGGCTTCTTCTCACAGCCACGGAGGAGGGCACTGCCAAGGTTGAGAGGCCCTGGCAACTCTGAGCATGCAGTGGCTTTGCTTCCCGTATGAATTGAGTGGAAGGGTTTAACAGGGTTACCCTGTGATCCAGCATTGTATAGGTTTTGCAAGGACTGGCCTAAAAAGAGAGGCTGTGATTTATTAGCAGAGCTAAGGACTTGGTGCTGCCCATTGGCTTTGTCCTTTGACTGGGCCGACAGACTCCTTGAGGCATCATGAAGGAGCTTATCCTGAGACTGTGAGAGTGGACGAGAGTGGGGTGGCACCGACTGCTTCGTGTTTGAAGATGCATTAAACATGATCAAGTCCCTTTGGTTGCCTGACATTTTATCCGCCAAGCAAAGCGGCGTTACGGAATCTTCCCTGGTCTGGTGAATCACATTACGTTTTGACAACATGGCATCAGAAAAGAACATATTTCTTTCCGAGTCTTTGACAGGAGCTGAGCTTGTTGCAGGACAAAATGTCTTTTCTTTGGAAGAGTAGTATGGTCCACTGTTTAGTGATGTTGGTTCGTCTCGTGTAAGGCCAAGGTCAGGGAAACTCAGGTCTTCAGCAGTACTAAAGCTACTCCCTGGGCTCGGGGAGCCGAGGTAAGGGGTCTCAGGGTTCCATCCATCGGCTGGACTTTGAGAGAAGGGGCTACTAAAGGATCCCGTGTTATGTGGCTCTCCAGGGCAGTAGTCTGTTAACGAACTTTGTGCTTGTGTTTGATCATATCCTTCGAGATTCAAACACTGAAAATCTAAAATATCCTCGGAATAGTTTGAAAAGGTGCATTCCGTGGTGAACGGTGACGTGGGAGGAGACAAGGGCTTGGACTGAATTTGACAGGAGGTAGTTCCACTAGCGTAAGCAGCCATGCATTTTTCTGATGGCGGCTGCTGGCTCATGGCTTGAAGTTTGGAGAGGCTTTTGTTGATCTGTGATAAGTTGTGACTCAAG
This sequence comes from Alestes dentex, assembly GCA_037576975.1. Taxonomy (NCBI): domain Eukaryota; kingdom Metazoa; phylum Chordata; class Actinopteri; order Characiformes; family Alestidae; genus Alestes; species Alestes dentex. The sequence goes on along the minus strand of JBBIGA010000027.1, from coordinate 4,916,895 downwards.
CAACTCGCAGTCGTAATTACTCCTCCTGTCTTAGGCTTCTCTGTCCTTTCAGCCTGCTGCGGTGCATCTGTTTCTCTCCCTCTCCCTCTAAAATCCAAACTGCTACCTAGACGGGCTGCATCTGTCAGTCCCTCTGTGTATGGAGAGTTCAGAGACAAAGGTGAAAGAGATAATGCCAGAGGTAAAGGCTCTGAATTTTGCACACCTTTAGGGACCTCCCTAATCCTTTCATGGCTGCAAGCTAGTGTCTGGTGTTGACAAGGAGACAGACATTCCACCTTTACTTTACTGGTGGGGATCTCTCCGAACAGTGTCCTCTCGGGGGGCATGCATGTTGGAAGTCTTGGCTCGCTCAGCACAGAATTTTCTGGTCCCTTGTTTCGATCTTGTTTCTGAGATTCGCTGTCCTCCACCTCCCATCTGCCCTCAGCTTTGCGACGCAGTCTAAGCAGAGGCAACGGTTTGATGTCTGCCACGTCTGCCTCCTTCTTGAGATCTTTCAAAAGCAGGTTCTGATGCCCAGGCATCCGAAAACCTTCGCTTTTACCCTGAAGAGATGTTTTTTGTCTACTAACCTGCTTTTCGCAATTTATGCTAGAAAACGGAAACCTTTTTTTACGTCTTTTCCTCGGCTTGACTGTGCTTTCTTTTCGGCAATGTTCCAAGACGTCTTGAACAGCTTTAGTGGCTTGCTCCAACCCTACACTCTTGTCTGCTTCTCCATGACCCCGAATCCTCTCCATTTCCAAATTTAAAATTGCAACAGAATCCAAAATAGCCTTAAAGGGGTCGATCTCATTTGTACATGGTTCTCCATCTCCTGATTCAACTGCGCCATCTCCCTTAGAGCCACCCTCCATTTCCCATTCCATTCCTCTCTTTCTCTTCAAACGTATTTTTAAATTATTGCTCTGCTCATCATCTGTGTTAACCAAAGATTCCGCTGCATTCGCCTGATTATTAAATTTAGCATTTTCTAGCGTTCTTTGTTCACCATGTGCTAGTATTTCCACTTTTTGACTGCCATCTTGTCCCTCTTTTGCTCCCTCCTGTGTCTCTTTCACTGCATCATCACACTCTCCTACGCTTCCCAGCTTAGATGTAAGCCTATTCTTCAGCATCATTCTCTTCTCCACCTGCAGGTTATTCATTCTTACTCTGTCTCTGAGTATTCTAGCATGGCTTTGTGCTAATCGAGCCTGAGGAGTTCGAAGGCCTTTTCTGGAGTGTAGCCTTTTCAGTGCCACAGTTTTCGACGACCTGGCTGTAGTGCACGACTCTGATCCTACAATCTCAGCTGAGTCTAAAGGTAATATCTGACCTTCATAAATACTGTTGCTCCCTTTAGACATGGGTAACAGACTCAGTGTGGTCTCCACCCTAGTTAGAGCTGCATCCTGATCTGGCTCGTTTTCAAGAGACTCTCGAAATGCCCGTTTCTTTAGAGGGATGCTGCTCTGGGAATTGTGATCCAGAGTACCCTTAACTGGAGAAATAGGCTTAGATGAGAGAGCAGTAACGACTGACCCCCTCTTTTTGGCCATTTGTGCTCCTGACTGGACAAGTAGGGCCTGTGCGTTATTCGGAATAAACTTCTGAGCAACTGCCTCGTTTTTCTTCACTAGATCACTGCCTAAATTCAAGTCCTTCTTCTCATCAGCAGTAAAGGTCCTCAGTCTTTTAATATACTCACTGTCTGTTTTATTCTGAGTCCGTCGGGAGACATTCCTGGGTACACTATGGAACGTTCTGCCATCCTGAAATTGGCTGATCGTTTCGCTGCTTAAACTCTTGCAAACATCAGACAAAATGACTCTTGCCTCCTTTATCACGACGGTTTTGTTCCCAAAATGTAACACAGTGTCTGTCCTCTTTTGCACATTATCTTCCGTTTGGCCTATCACCTCACCCTGCCTTTCAAGTCTGCTCTCATTCTTATCTTCTCCTTCAGTTATGCCTTTCACGCTGTCTTTTGTTTGACCTTTTGTGGCAAGCCCTCCTTTCATAACACCAGCCACCAACTGGCTGTCTTCTTTTGAAGCTTTCTCGGCGCCAGCATCAGCAGAACTAGCAGCAACCTCTGTATCGTTACTTTCTTTCTCTTCTACAATTTCCTGTCTTTCATTATTCCCCTTGTTACCCTCTTGTACTTCCTCCACTTCTTTCCCAGCATGTTGTTGTGTAACAGCATTATCGTTACCCACTAAATTACATGTCACTTTCAACCCGTCCGCGCTTCCTATGTTGACTGGCGTGAAGTACATTTCCCTCACCCCTTTTCTACGTTCAGCTCTAGCGACACCTTTGCCTCCTTTGCACCTTGATTTCTGCGGCTCTGCAGCCACTGGTGTGAGATCTGTGTCTTCTTCACCGGCTGCCTGTCCCTGATCTGCCACACCGGTTGCTGGCTCTCCTGGGAGAGACACTCTCACCAAACTGACTTTTACGTAACGCGTCACCCCTGAAGGGAGTGAATGAGGAGAGTGACTGGAGGAAGAGGGCAAGGAAGAGGCAACACTGACAGTGCCAGAAGCCACAGAAGGTGTGTGTTTTTCTTCTTTCTCCCCTGAGGTCGCTGAAGCAATCGGGGAACTGAAATCCCCATCCTTAGCAGCATCGGAGCTGGTGATGTGTTTCTCGCCATCAGCCATCTCCTTGTGACAATCCCCAAAGCTACGCTGCTCGCCTTTTGTGATCGTCCGGGGCCGTAATGATTTGTCTTTATTTACTCCACTCCTACTGGCGTATCTTTTGCTGAAATGTGACCTGTCTCCTCTGATTGAAATGCATCGGATGCCTTTTCTGACCCCGTGGCTGCCTCCCTTTTGAGGAGGATGACCTTTGGTACCCATGTGGAGCTTAGATGTGTGTCTGATCATTCTGACTCCCTTTTTGTTTAAGGTAGAGAGTTTAGACCGATCGAAAGCTCGAATACCTCTTACGCGATTGTGAAGCATATTCCTAGTCCTTGAAGAAATAGCCATCTGGCGAACAACTCTAACAGCTGCGGTGCCCAAGGTCCTTCCCTTAGCTTTTGGGTTGCCTTTCTCACAGGCACTCGTAACTGATTTTAAAGTGAATGGTTTCAAGTTCAGTTTAGAAGCAGTCTTGTTGCTGAGTAAATTGTTAGAACAGTCCTGGCCTTCCTCACCTCTCTTTAGTTGAACATCAGTGAGTGCTGGGGGGCCCAAACTCTTGTCTCTCCACTCTAGTTTTGGTCTCTCACTCTCAATCCTTTGCAGAAGAGCTCTTTCCTTGCTGGCAGGGTCCTTGCAGCTTAAGAGGAAGTCCAAACTGTGATTGTACAGGCTAATGCTTAAGTCTTTGAGATTGAAATGAGACAGGGATGATATGAGGAGATATTGTTGGCTCTTCTGTCTGGCTCGCCCCTCCCTCTTCCACCTCTTCGCCTTTGTCATCCTACCACTCACTGCAGGGGCGTTTCTCTTTATCTGCTGGGAAAAGGAACTCCTCACAGAGCAAGCTGAGAGACGGGAGAGAGGAGAAAGAGGGTTAGAAGCAGGATAAGAAGAGTAAAAACAGGCAGTACATAAACAAAGACATTAATCACTACAGTATAAGATGCTTTGGGAATCTTTCACTTCTTACATTCTTACATTCAATTTCACACATTTTTGCAGCAGTATCATGCCAGTCTAAAATCTCAAATACCTCGGTTTAAATCTATAATTGCATAAATGTACAGAAATGACCATTTGGAAGGAAATACCTGGATTAGCAATAGTGAGAAATGGAGTGCTGTTGCCCTTCTCTCGGTTGAGCCGCAGATCAGTCTCTCTGAATTTATACTTCTGGCTCGGATCACTTGGGCCGACGAATTCTGGAAGCTTCTCCAGTCTATGCCTGAAGAATCCCTCTCCCCTCCTAAATAAAAGTGATTACAGTGAATGATTCCGAAATTGCCAGAGCACTTTACAACATACATGAATCTCAAAGGAACTTTATGCACCAATATATATATATATAAAAAAAAAAAAAAAAAGAGGGTGAATTCAAAAGACAGGAAAGCCTTATTAAGGAAAATTTGAATTAATTGCCACAAATAAGCATACACATGACTAAATTTTGACATGAGTATAATGAGCCTGGCACAGACATCTGCCACCAATCCACACAATCCACTTGTGGCACCTCACCTCTCACAGGTGCAACATTCACACATCTCATTGTCCTCCCCAAAAAAGCTGTCGCCATAGTAACAAGTGATCTCCTCCCCAGGTGAGATGGGTCGGACCACTTTCACACATGCTCCGTTCCTGTCCCCTGGTACGAACTGGCACGGAACATGAGGAGGGGCGAGAAGACAGATGTTAAAATGAAACACATCAAAAAAACCCGCTCTGCATCACGACAGGATGTTTCGACTAGCGGAAAGGTTTAACTGTTAACTGCAAGTCCGAATGAAAGAGAAAAGAATAACTGGACATCTTACCTTGCAATTCGGCCTGCAGTCTGCAACCGAGAAACAGAAAGTACACGACAATAAGCACCAGTGAACAGACTGTATCACATTCATACTCGTAGGAATCAATCAATCAACAACCAGTGATGTGAACAGAGCGTCCTTTTGCAGCGGTGTGTTAAATGGCTGGATAAATACTGTGTGCACATCATGTTTGTGTCCAGTTCTCACCATGGTTAATGAAGGCAGCTGGCCCAAGCCACAGCTGTGCACATTGCTTACGCGTCGAGTACATAACACTGAAATCATTCACTCCCGTCCTCAGCACAGCACTGTCTGCTGGACTCAGCTCAGCTATGCAGCCTTGCAGAACCTCCACACGCTCTCCGACAGACCTGAACCAGCCCACAATCACACACACACACACACACACACACACACACACACACACACACACACACACATTAACAGGATATTACAGTCACTTTCAGCAAAACAGCCAGTAGTAGTTTGTATTTTTAGCAACCGGTTCAGATATTCTAGATGAAAACAGATTCACCCTCCTAAAAACATGCTGCTATTACTATTTCTCCATTGTATCTTCATGAAAGGTTTCTCATGTGTTTGTTGAAATAAAACTAAACAACTCCCAACGATTCTGGTCCTGAAGTTAACGCTCATTATGGCCATATAAAGAACTGCAATTAAAATAACTTGTTTTGTTCACTGTGTGCTAAAGTAGAAGCCGAAATGGGCTCTGACTACCCAATTTGCTTTTATTTTTTTTTTTTTTTCCCCCATGCATTTGCTTCAACCCTACTGGTAAAAACGCAATTCATATTCTGTTTGCTGTGGAATTAATTTCAGCAGCAGCCAACAGCTGCGAAAAGCAGCGACTAAAATACTTGCTTTCAGGTGATTATGCAATACTTGTGACGGGCTGAGCTGCGACACGCATGATTAAACTCTAGATTACATTCTTCCTTGATTAACACATTGAGTAGTGTGTAAACACTAAACAGTGCAGGGTGGTGGAACTCCAGGACCACATTTGAGAATCACTGGTCTAAACACACGGATGCTAACGAAACCAAATTCAATTCAATTCAATTTTATGTATATACCAAAATCTGGCTAATACAAACTTTCACAGGAAGAAAAAAAAACAAAACAAAAAACATTCATGTATGGAAGTTTGTGTAACTGTTTAAAAAAAAAAAAAAAAAAAAACAGCTAAAAATATTTTTTCCGCCAAGTAATTTTGGATCATTTCAACCTGACATTGTTAAACTAAATAAAAAAAATATATATGGATATGATGGATAGATAAAAATGCAAACGCAGTGTTTTCTTTATGATTGCATGAATTATTTGCGAACGACTGTAAAAAATGAAGAAGGGTGGAGTCTCACCAGTGCCTTGTTGCTGTGATTCTGGCTCCATTGGTCTCTGAGGAATATCGGTCACACGACTCGATCTGCACGCCGCTGTCCAACAGGAAGGCGGTGAGATACCGATACATCTAACAGAGGAGGCATAAGAAATACTTTTAAAATACTTACTCCTAAATAACAATATATATATAAAATTCACTACCTCCTGACAGAAGAAACATCACTTCTTTTGCTCTTTTTAAAACTAGACTCAAAACTCACAAAACAGAATCATCTCCACTCTGCCAGAATATTTTGGAGTGTTTCATGGAGATTCTGTGAATTGTCTGCTCTTATGCTTGTTGTCCGTTTACCATTTTGTTGTGTACAGCGTCCTTGGGTGTTTTGAAAGGCGCTTTTCAAATAAAATGTATTATTATTATTATAATAAATACAGTTTGAGTAAGTACACTACTGACTCTTAAAAACCTCACTATTCTGCCCCACCTTCTTTTGCACTTTCAGTCATCTTGTACTGCTTTTTTATGTTTTTTTTTCTTCTATTCTTTTACATTATTTCATTTTATTTTGTATAGTATTTCCTTAAAGCACACTGAATGAAATTTGTGTAAGACAATGTGATATCTAAATAAACTGTGCTGTATATAATGTGCTATATAAATAAACTGCTATATATGCGATATCTAAATAAACTTTGTGCTATATATGTGATATCTAAATAAACTGTGCTATTTATAACATGATATCTAAATAAACTGTGCTATATATGTAATATCTAAAACTGTGTTATACATAATGTGATATCTAAATAAAATTTGTACTACATATCATGTTCTACCTAATTAAATTCTGTGCTATAAATAATGTGATATCTAAATAAACTCTGTGCTATATATAACGTGATATCTAAATAAACTGTGCTATATTAATGTGATATCTAAATAAACTCTATGCTATAAATGTGATATCTAAATAAACTCTGTGCTATAAATGTGATATCTAAATAAACTCTGTGCTATATATAAAGTGATATCTAAATAAACTCTGTGCTATATATATATAAAGTGATATCTAAATATACTTTGTGCTATGTATAATGTGCTGTATAAATAGACTTGACTTATGCGCCTCAAAAGGAAATATTGCTAAGATACATTAAGAGGAACACCCAAAAAAACCCCAAAAAAAAAACAGCAGCACTGTGATGCATCGTGTGACTCAAGATAACGCAAAATTCCCCTTTGGCGCACGAGAGACAGCTCTTTTCTTTTCTTCTGTCAACAATAAATCTCTGAAGACGGGGCAGACACAAAGCAGCAATCCTCATCTAGTTGATGAACCAGCGACACAAGTGCGACTTAATGAGGCGAAACCTCGGTAATTGAGAAAAGACAAAGTGAGGCGGGGCGCTCACATGCTGCCTCAGGAGCTCCTGCCGGTGCGTTCCCAGGTTGGTGAAGTAGCCACTGGTCCAGTCGCCGTCCAGCAGAGCGTCGAAGGTGGCCTGGAAGTCCCTGGTGCGCTTGAACCGCAGCAGAGTCTCTCTCAGGTAGCCCCACCTTCGGATCTCTGGAAGAGGACTGGAGAAACGACACGGCATTAACGATGAGACGTGTTTTAGAACGAGGGTGCTAAGAATTTAACCAACATCTACGTAACACACACATCCAAGAATTATGCCAAATCATTTTCTCTATCTGTAGAGCTCATGTTTTATTCACAAAGAAGTTACACAAACATGTAACACCAAACTGACCAGACGGGTAAACAGACTTAACAAAATCAAGAGGGAAAAAAAATAATGAATGGAAAATGTTTTTCAAAAGCAGTATAATAATAATAATCCAGGTATAAAAACTGACATTAGGAGCGGATCTATGTTTTGTATGAGAAGATACACAGCCCTAATAATTTATATTTCTCATATATATGGTTATAAATATGGGTCTCGTCAATAAGTGACTGAATCAAGAACGAACTATAACGGCAAGTGTGATCAGCTCGGGTGGGGTTAAATTATTTGGGGTGAAAAAAAAATCGAATAGCAAATTTTCAGACCAATTTTGCCACTTAAATACGAATGTTTTCTGTCAATGGAGCTCCAGGCCCCTCACCAAAACGACCAACACATTCGTTTCACTCTCGAAAAGTGGCTTGAGCGCGGAATGCGGTGTGCCAGATCACATTAGCAGTCGTAGGTTAAATTTCATGTTAAGAAAATGATGAATAATGCGAAATGTTGCATAAAGGGAGAACTGCGATTTCAGAAATAAAACAATGAATCTTTGAGCCCTAGGCTTAGAGCTGACCTGAAAAACTTCAAAACACTCAGTTCATTACTCAGTATCATGTTCACTCGTGGTGGAACCTGGAGCACCAGGTTAGAAATGAAACAAGAACTTCATTCTCTATTCAGTATAAAATACACATCACTAAACCCAGGCTCCACTAAAGTCACACCCTGAAGCCTCTGCTTCATCACTGCTGCCGTTTCGGTGCGCAAAAATCCACCCAACGCATCTGCGGCCTTATCTAACCAAACGTTACCGCACATCTGTCTCTCTGCCTCCTCAGAACCACGGTCAGAAAAAAGCGTGTAGAAACATGAAAACACTGATTAAAAACTAAACTACCTTAACCAGCTTTAAAATGACGGTTAATTGTGAAATATAAATGTTGGCAGCTCTGTGAACACCAACAGAACTGGCATTTTTAGACTAGAACTAGAACCTACTGAGGACCAGTACTGGTATTTTTTTAGGATCATGATTGGTATTATTTTAGACCCATACTGGAATTTTTTAAAGACCCGTATTAGTATTTTTTAGGACCAGAACTGGTATTTTTGAGGACCAGCATTGGTAGATTTTTAGTCTCGTACTAGTATTTTCTAAACCTGTCTTATACAGTATATTTTTAGACCAGCATTGTTTGTTTGTTTGTTTGGGTTTTTTTTTTAAAGACCAGCCTTGATATATTTTTAGACTAATACTGGTATTTCTTTAAGACCCGTACTGGTATTTGTTTAGACCAGTATTGGTATTATTTTTAGACCAGTATTTGGTATTTTTAGACAAATACTGGTATTTTTTTAACCAGAAAGGCTAATGCACATTTTGAAAACATAAATAAAATAAATTTCCAACCTATTTAATGATCATATACAACATTTTATTGTCTTGTACACGACAACACAAGCACAACTGCCTGTCAGTCAGGGAGCGTTTAGTCCTCAGGCCAGAGAAAACCTGGATATTCTGCTCTTAAAAACAGGCTCTCGGCCAAAACGACAGACCTGAACCTCAATTTATAGAAATAATTGCTATTTAAATCGAGTCACGATGTTGGTCTGAAAATAGTTGGGCTGTAAATGGAGCTTTGGTGAAGATGAATGCGAGACTGAGCATTATTTCACAATGAGAGAGTCTGAATGGTGAAATATGGATAATTCCAGAGACTGCGGTAAACATCTAAAATAAAACAGAGACTTTGATGTGCATGGACTCACAGCAGTTAGATGTTCATAATGAAGACCCGTGGTTTTATCGGTACAAGCAACAAAAAAAAAGAAAAAAAATCAATCACAGATGACTCGTCAATAATTAACTTTCTGCTTGCGGCATCGCTGGGATTCAAACCCAGTGGAGGTCATTCCTGTTCAATTTTATGACAGAATGACAAGATGCTGAGACTAATGAGTGTAAACAGTTTGCTTAGGAGCCCAACACTTCTCCACAGCGCTGTTTATCCATCACATCAGTCCACAGCTTACTGCCACACATTCAAATGAAAACATATAAATATAGGAGTGTTTCAGTCCAGACCCCACAATACAAGCCGGCCAATCAGAACAGACGTTATTGACATATCAGGAACAGAAACAGTCCATCATTCTAAGGTATAAAAAGAAGCTGGAAAATCATGTAAAAATGACCTGAACCTTATATAAAGACACATAAGTGGACCTGAAGGGGGAAAATAAAAAGCAAAGAAAAAGAATTATGGTACATAAAACCTCACATATGTTATGGACCTAAAGGGGATCATAAAATATATAAAATATGGGCCATATTACAGGACATGCTAAATAATCCAACAATTCCTCAATAAGCCTTGAGATATAAGGTGTAGGATTTTTATGGTTAAACCTATTTAAAGGGTTAAGTAAAACTGTTCAACTATTTAAGAGTTTTCTAAGGTGAAAAAATGTAAAATCAACCTGTATTTATATCCCTTAAACACAAATTCCCAAGTGTTGTAACGCTATAACTGACACATAACTGCTGTTTTCTTGTAATTACTGAACAATAATCTTTATTATGTGTAACAGTCTTACCACGTGAAATATCACTGCTTACATCAATATTGCTGATCTACTACTGATCTCTATTACAGCAATAACAGACTCCCAACCACTGCTAATGTTAGTAATTCACTGGACTGTAAGTCATTTATCTACAGTATTTATTCCCAGTATTTGTGTTTATAGTACAGTGTATTTCACACTGAGTACTGTTCTGCAGAGCTTTTATTGGATTTACTTAGACTTTATATTTTATAGTGTTTTTTTTTAGGTTTCTCACTCTGAATTAGGATGTAATGTGTAAGACGATATAAAGGGTTAAACACCCTCTTTTACAGTCACTGGCTTTGAATTCAGGCTAAAAGGTAAATATAGTTCACTCAAATGCAGCAGAATTCAATACAGAAACACTTAAATTGACCGTCAGTTCAGTGCTATAGTCACATTTTGGGATGTGACATCACAGATGTGCACGAAGTTTGCTGCCACATTTCAAAAGCTTGTAAATTTTACTACGGAGTGTGATGGACACTGTGTGTGTGTGTGTGTGTGTGCGCTGAATGTGTTATGGATGAGTGTAAACACTACCTTATGTTCATCTTATGGGTGCTGAACCCCAGTAAGGGGTCCAGCACCAGGCTTGTGGCCAAATCATCCGTGTCACACAGCTCTCTCACACTCATTCTATAGGATCCTTCCATGGTCGCCCACCATCCACATGCTGAAAGAGAAGAGGGACAAGTTACACACACCCAGCAGAACGTCTGCATGGACCAACAAACAGATCCAGATAAGATGCACCTTTATTAAACCCATGGCTGGGTTTAATACACTGTTACAGCAGCAAAGTGGACAGAGCAATAGAAGCAGCATAACCTATACACACATACACAAGGGCTGGGCACGTTAACACATTATTTACTTAATGCCAACAATTATTTTATTGCGCATCAATGCAGGTTTTTTTTTAATATACGTTTATTTTGAAAGTTCGTTGCTTTTTTTGTTCACACAGCACGCAACGTCTCGGATGGTTTTCGCGGGGATCAGGAGTCCCATTACTATTGGCCATATTATACGGACAAAGGTAATGGGACGCCTGGCCATTACACCAACAGGGACTGCATTCAATGTCCTCCTTTCCTCCTTTGCAGCTGCTATAATGCCCCCCCCCCCCAACGCTCTGGACTCTGAGGGGAACTTGTTTTTCTATAACAAACTAGATAAAACGTGAACGCCCTGCAGGGGCAAATAGCTTTGGTTTTATATTTGATCTGATTACATTAATGTTTCAGTTGAGACTTACAGAAATATTTGCACTGTAACTGTGTAACTGTGTTAAAGGGAACACAGCTGTTAAAAAGCTCCTTATTTGTTTAAAGTGTTTGCAAATCAAATGTTCTTTTGTTCATGCAGCAGTACTTTTAAAATAAAAGTGCACAATACACTACTTTTCAATTCATTACTTGACTTTGCGTATAACAATGTGATTAATCGCAATTTTAAATTTTAATCTTTACTCTCCGTATATACACCAGTCAAAGGTTTTTTGCACGCTACAGGTTTTCACCACTTTTCTATTTATTTCATAAACCGCAGATTCCAGTTTCCTTTCTAAGATGAAAGAATTTGTAACAGTGCCGGTCTGACTCCTATTAAGTGGATGTTGGTGATCCTTAAATGTCTAACACTCGTCTGCTGATCCACATTATCATTATAATAAATATTATAGTAGCTGGCCTTTAATAGGTCAGAACTGATGAATAAAAATATGACATTTTCTGGCTAATAAAGGAACTCCAATGGTGAAAACTGTGAATGTATTTGTTAGCAAAGAATACTGAGTGTATTTTAAGTAAATATTAAGTATGGAAATGTAGAAAATCACATTTGCGCAAAAACATTTGACTGGTGATGTGTGTGTGAGAGTGTGTGTGTATCTTCTTCTTCTTCTTCACACACACACACACACACACACACACACACATTTCAGCTACTCATTCAGTATCATGTCCGCATTTCTAAGTTATTTCACTCATTATGGAACTGAGCTTGCGTCCGACACTGGAGGCAGCTCGAAGCCTCGCTGTCCAACTTGTCAGAGCCTCAGAAGGCAGGATTGTGATGAAGGAACCTGCAACCAGACTGCACTTCAGACACAACTGCCTTCCTCTGACCTCTGAGTTTGCAGCATCTGTTACGCCTCAGACACAAACACCTGCCCTTTAAATCTTTTACCGATTTTCTACATATTCTTTATTTTGTGTTGTACTATTTCAGGCATAATATTTTTACTCCATTCCAATAAATCACATTTAATGACCGTTGTGTGTGATAATGGACATCATGAGTAAACTTCAGCTGGACCATAAAATTAAAATACTCGAGTATTCACTCGCTACGATGGCACTCAGCTCCGTATTATGTTCGCATTTCTAAGCCATTTAACTCATGGCACTGACCCTAGAAGTCAGAATTGTGATGAAGGAACCTGCAAACAGAAAGTGCAGTTGAGACGCTTTGATTTCAGAAAGGACTCTGAACTCTGAGTTTTCAGCAGTTAACGGTTCAAACACAGCCTATATATATATATATATATATATATGAAGAAGTGTGCAAATACTCAATCCAGTGTTTCTTCAAGGGTATATTAACTAGTCTGTCCCCATTTTTGTTGCAGCAACAGCCTCTAGTCCTCTGGGATGCTGTGAGGTCCTGATTGCCACCAGAGTGTTAGTGATGCCAGGCACGGAGCATAAACAGCACTCTGGATCCTCCCAAAGGTCCTGGATGGAGCTGCATCACTCCAGAGAACTCCGCTACTCCACAGCCCAGCGGGACCCCGGGGCAGCTTTTATGCCCCCACTAGCTGTCGCCTGGCACTGGGTATTTTGACCTTTGGCTCATTTGTATCTGCTCCAGATCCTCCCATTCCACTGCTCTATGGAGACTGGACAAGCTGCGACTGAATTCACCAGTCGGAGAGCCTTTCTAGATGCACTATGCTGACAAAAGTATTGGGACGCCTGACCATTCCACCAACAGGGACTTTAGTGATATTGCATTTAACTACATAGACTTTTATATGGAGTTGGTCCCCCTTTGCAGCTACAACAGCTTCCGCTCTTCTTGGAAGGCTTTCCAAAAGATCCTGGAGTTTCTGTGGGAATTTGTGCCCATTCATTCTGTAGAGCATTTATGATGTCAGACACTGATGCTGGACGAGAAGGTCTGGATCACAATCTCTGTTCCAGTTCATCCCTAAGGTGCTGGATGGGGTTGAGGTCAGGGCTCTGTGTGGGTCAGTCATGTTCTTCCACACCGAACTCATGTCTTTGTCCACTGGGACACAGTCATGGTGGAATAAAAAAGGTTCTTCCCCAAACTGGGTCCACAGAGTTGGAAGCATGGCGCTGTGCAGAATGTCTTGGTCTGCGGAGGCATTAAGATTGTCCTTCACTTGAGGCAACGAGCCTGGCCCGAACCCTGAAAAACAGGTGTCCCAATACTTTTGTCCATATAGTGCAGTTCAGGACAGCTAAACAGGTGTGATCCCTGCAGGAGGGGTGGAGACCACTGATTTAGGAAAAAGTGCTAATCAGCTGACGTGCATAAACACACGTTTGGGCTTCGCTCCTCTTCTGTCACCTTCACCCGACTGTAATCAGTTGCGGTATTACACAAATGCAGCAAACAAACTTCTCAGACCTCTGTGGGACCACATTTGTGACATGTTAGTGAGTAAAAAACCTCGAAACGTCGCTGCGACGCTCAAGTTGGGTCTTCTGTTTTAGGAATTTTACCGTTCCACCTTAAAAAAATAGTGCAGCCCTAATGCGGAGCCCTGCGCGAGCGCCCGGCCGAAGCGCTGCAGTTTTTAAGGTGGACCAGGAGAATTCGAGAAGGAAGACAACTTCAGCCTCGAACGGCCTCGGTTGGACATTGTTGCGGTTTTTATTTACAAATCTGTACATCAAAGACGCGCAGGGGTCCCGAGGAACCACCACGGTGCAGCGTGCGCCAAAAAGACCACGTTTTTAAACCAAAGAAAAAAATTGCAGGATTTTACCTGACGGGCTGTATCCAAAACACTGCTGGGTATTTTGGTAGCTTTAGCGTTAGCTTAGCTTTAGCCTCACGACCAGCAATTATTGTTTTCCTCCGCTTCGGCAGCAGCCATATTCCACTTTAATTCCTCTCTCCGGATCTCACGGCACCGTTGCACCTCAGAATGAAGAGAATAGATGCTAAAAATCAGGTGGAATGCTGGAATTTAACACAAATGTTTGACTAAATTTCGACCATTTTTTTCTCCAAGCTGGAAGTTGGACTCTGAATGAGGGAAAGGAGAGCACTACCAAGCCCCTTTCGCTCGAAGGACGGCGCTGATTGGCTGATTCGCGTGATTGACGTGCGCTCCCTCTGCTCCCATTGGTCCGTGTTCCCTCTCCTTTCGTTCGAAAACATTTGATTTGCGCGGACACCCGCTAGCCCCGCCCTCTTCTTCTGGGGCTCAAGCTGCTCAGGCCCACAAGGGCACTGCTTCAGTGCAGAGGGGTTTTGTGCTAAAACTGCACATATTTCTGTTATAAATTACTTTTTAAAACGTATAAATATATATACAGGAAAGGACAAGCAAAAATGGTATTTGAGGATTTTATATGTGACATTTATGGTGATGCACTGAAGTCTGAGACTAATCTTAAAGGGGAAATCCAACTTTTTTTTTGTATATTTAGATCCATTTATATAAAGTTATAAACAGTTCAGATGTGAACAGGTTTGGTGTGAAACTGTATTTTTGAGTCAGAATTGTTCACAGGGGAGGTAAATGGAACCAGACGTCTGACTCTAAAAGCTCCTTCACAGAAAGTTCTTCCATCAAATGGTTCTGGTTCTGATGCCTGAGACGTTGTTCTACCAGAGTTCTGAGAAGATTCTGGTCCTAAAACTAAACCCTAAACCTAATTCATGGCGGAGGGATACGTGCAGGACGTCGTGAGGCAAAATAATCCCCAAAGAAAAGTGATTTAGTTCAGATTCACTATTTTACATCAACATCCATATAAACACTCAGAGACACGTGGAGCTTCACTGGGGGGGGGATAGAGAATAAAACGGCTGGATTTGTGGAGACGTCTGGTTCCATTCACCAGCACTGGAAAGAAATCAGTCTCTCTACAATGAACTGTTTCACACCAAACACAATGAATGACATCTAACACTTATAGAAGAATTTTCCTTTGATCCATAATTACATAATGTAGTTAATATATGTTACTTAATATTACATTACATCAATCATAGTTAATTTATTCACTTTTTACATTAACATCTCAAACAAGTTTTAATAGAAAGATATTGCTGATTAAATATAGAAAATTTACTTATTTATAAATATATAAAATCAGCAAATAAGCTTCAATCTCCTTTGCCTTCATTGACTACGAACTGCAATTCTGAAAGTTTAAATGAAACAGCGAGTAAACAGCGAGTACAAATACACTATCTTTATTTTCTACCCGGTAACAGAAAGACGAAGATCTGTGATAGTTTGGAAAAAAAAAAAAATACATAAAAAACAGTATACATCTTGCTTTTTTTTTTTAACCCCCCCTCTTAAAACAACTGGCTTGCTTCTCAAAATCTTACAGTTAAAATGATTATAGTTCACCCAGCATCAGTGCAAGGAGGAAAAAAACATCCCTGATTGGTTGTCGAAGATAAAACACATACGTTACCTAAAATCACCTCACTGCTGTCCATCAGGTCGAAACAACAGATCAGAAAAACCAATAATAATAATAATAATTAACAATAATAATAATAATCCTTGCCTATCAGTGATGCTGTAATTAATATAGTAAATGTGCACACTCACAGGGAAGATGACTGATGGATAGGAGGCCTTTAAATCTGGAGGCCTGAAGAGCTGACTGTAGTAACACTTACTTATTAGGTCCCAAATGTTTGGGTTTTAAAACTGCATTTTCTTTATAAACGAGACTGAGAGCTGGTCCGTATTCACCCCACCCCCTTACAAGGTAAACGGAATTTCCCTTCCAGCAACACACCCCACTTTTCCAGGGGGACTCCCCCTCAAGGACCACAGCAAAGTGAGATATGAGGAACGGCGCGAGGAGAATGGAGGAAAAACAAAAGCAAAAAACACATTCAGCCAGTAACTATTGCTTATTGGCTATCAGATAATTTACCATTAAACCCAAAATCTCAGACACAAATCGTCGCTGTGGCAAAACCTTCGGAAACTTGGAATATTTCTATTGGCCCATTTAAACATCCACAATGTAATGAACAGCTGGTTTACGGTGTAAAAACTCGAGGCTCTGATCCCACAGCGACGACGTGTAGCTTCATCGTTTTTATCAATGATCCCCGCACTTTTCTTTTTTTTCTAGCAGAAAGCGACTTCCAGTCAGCCACCACTGATAACATGAGCCTGACAAGTTTTTTTCTTCTCACAGAACGGCTGTGCTACATGATTTCAGAGCGAAATCAATATCTGGGGAGTGAGAGAGTGTGTGTATTGCCCGTTTTAAGCCCTGTACTCTGTTCCTGCTGACACCTTGCTCTTTAAAAAAAAAAAAACAAACAAAAAAACCCCTCAGCATTCTGTGTGGAGGTGGCTTTGTGCTAGAAATGATATCGTTGAGATCATGGCACTACTTCACCCTGATAAACGTATCAAAAGAAATCTGTCATCCTTTAAAAAAAAAAAAAAAAAAGAAGCAGACCCCCAAGCCCCCACAAGGCTTATTTTTGGAAAAAAAAAAAAAAAAAAAAAAAGCAGCAGGTCGTTAGTACAGTGCTTTACTCCAGTTCTCCAGGCTTCTTGAAGGGCATTCCAAAGCTTTTCTTTGGACATCAGCCGTCTTTTGTCACTATCCATGATCTGGGTGGGGGTTTTTTTTGTTTGTTTTTTTTTTTTTCTGTTTTTTATCTTTCCTCTCCCTATTGAGTAGCTTTTGCTGCATTATTAGTAGCCTTTTGGGTTTGCAGTGATGCTGAAAAATGAAGCCATTGTCACTCAAATGCTTTTCAGATAGTATTGCTCAAGACTTTTGCGGGATTGTATGTTGAAGTTGTCTGCATTTGTGTTTTCTATATAAACATGGCTGTTGAAGTTTGCGTGTGGTGTCTCTTTATGTAGTCATCCTCTCAGGATCTGGACTCCAGCACGAGCAGCCTGGAGAAGGAGAACAATAGTTTCAGTAGTAAATCGAAAAGCCGCTCTAAGGCAAAGATCAGTAAGCAGGTATTGCTGGGGTGTGCAGACTTGAAACACTTCAATCTGGTGTTTTTTTTTATTTTGTGTGTGCGCACAACATTGTGGCACTGGGTGTATTTCCTCTGGGATCTATTGTGTCTGAGTGTCTTGCTCTAGAGATTTGATTTGTTGCAAAAAGACTATTTTTCACAAAGACTTTTTTAAAGTTCTGGTGGAAATTGTTTCCCTCCCTCAGGTCATGTGATCGGTCAGTGGTTCTCACACTCCTGCAGGTGTGATTGTTACGTTTTGGCCTAAAGCAGAGGGAAGTTATTTGAAGATGATAAAATGTGCATATTAAAATTGCATACTACAGTGTCCTCAGTATCACTGGAAACAACCAAAACAAATGTGTAAAATTTGCCTGGAGTCAAAGTGACCCCAAAGAACACTGATGTACAAAATGTGTATGGATACTGAAAACACATGTTAATTTTGTGTTTACACAGTTTGTCCCCATTAAATCAGGAAAAGTAATTTAATTTGAAGCAACAAAAATTTAACTATTTAGGAGCATGGAACACAGAATGGGGTCCACTAGACACACACAAAAAGGTGTGTATTAATTGGTCATATTAGATACTATTTAATCATGTTCATGAGAAAAGCAGGATTTTTTTTTTTAATCTTGTAATTAGTTCTTTACCTCTCCCTTCACCACCCTCCTGTCTACTGATGAAAGACCCTCCCTGATCATGCCTCACTTTCAAATGTTTGACAGTACAGAATAGAATACTCATGATTTGTTTTAATTTAGTTCTGATTGGTGCCCCTCCATGACTTTTCTCCACTATTTTCCTTTAGGCTGCTGTGAAGAAGCCATCTGGAAAAGCAGAGGAAGATCGGTCCGGCCCGGTTTTCATTTTGGTGCCCAACGGCAAAGAACAGCGAATCAAAGATGAAAAGGCTCTAAAGGCAAGCTTAACATTAATGATGTATCCATTCACCAAGCCCACTCAAACTCTCAGTTCACATTAAAGGGCCTTGTCAACTTAAACATTATATAATATAATTCAGTGTTCAGAGTGTTTGTTACGAATCCGTTCATTGTAAAAACTGGGATTTTTTACAGTGGTGATGAATGGAACCAGATGTCTCCAACACAAATACAGCCGTTTTATTCACTATCAACCCCTAGTGAAGCTCCATGTGCCTGAGGGTTTATGTGAATGTTCCTGGTAAAATAGTGAATCTGAACTACATGAGTGTTCTTTGGCCTCGCAGTGCACCTGCATGTATTCCTTCATGGGTTGAACCTTGAACAGGTTTAGTTTTAAGACCAAAATCTTCTCAGAACTCTAGTAGAACAATGTCTTGGGCGTCAGGTGGCTCAACCATAATTGTTTCATGGAATGTAAGGGAGCTTTTGGAGGCAGACGTCTTGTTTCATTCACTACCATTGAGAACAGTTCACACCAAACACACTCTGAATCACTGTGTTAGCATCTTAAACTCTTTACAAACATTAAGTGTGTTTGTGTGTGTGTGTAGGTGTTGAAGTGGAACTTCATAACCCCTCGGGAGGAGTATGTTGAACAGCTGAAGACCCAGATGACACCGTGTGTAGCTAAATGGCTGATGGAGGATCTCTTCCATGCTGACTTCCAGAAACACATCAAAGCCATCAGTTCCATGATGGAGGTCAGTTCAACTCTGACTGTGCTTTAACGTCTGTAGAATCAGTTTTAATTGCTGGAGAGATCCTGTATTTTTGCACCAACAAAATGAATCAAAGCAAAATATACAGAGAGGTTGATCCAGTCTGCATTTGTGTGGAATATCTTGTTCTTTTCCTTATGTTAAGTGCCTGGAGGGTGAAGCTGAGGCCGTGGTGAGCTGTTTGGATCTGATCCTGAAGTGGTTCACTTTGCGCTTCTTTGACACCAACACCAGCGTTCTGATGAAGGCTCTGGAGTTCCTGAAGCTCCTTTTCGTCACCCTCAGTAACCAGGACTATCATCTCTCAGAGCCTGAGGCCACCTCCTTCATCCCATACCTCATCCTGAAGGTGATCACTCTCTCTCACACACAGACACGCACACGCACAGGGTGATGTGTTCCCCTGACAAACTAACATCGTCCTCTGGTGAGAAGTTCTTGTCTAAAGTTCTCAGTAGCATCCAGCAGTTTACTGCTTAGCTCCTCAGTGGTTCATCAGAAAAATCAGTAACCATAAAAATCTTTCCTATTTTTCCACATAGCTAGCAGTCTTCACATAACTTCTGGCTAATAACTGAATATCTGTAATGTAATCAGAACTTTATTTCACTATTAAATCTCAGGATTAATTTTTTAACAATGTAATAAAGTTTGCCACAAGCTTGTGGCTTGTCTTTGTTTAAAAGGATATTACATTGTTATCTATCGGTAATGAAATATATGGACCCAGAATCCCTAGAAACAACAAAGTAGAATAAAATGGGAGTAAAATATTACAAGTTGTAAAATAAGTTGATTAGTAGACAGTTTTTTCAGGTGCTTATAAAAGTTTATAGTGGAAGGTGTTTATAATGTAAGTCATGGTAATTTGTAAACTTAACCTATATATTTATAAATATATCTAACTTGTAATCCTCCCTTCTTACCCTCACTGTTGATCTGAGTGTTGCTGTCCTGTGTTGCACCTACAGTCCAGGAAGACGATATTTCGTCTCACTATGTTCTGTATGTATATGGCTGAGATGACAAAGCTTTACTTACTTCTCACTGATGTCAGTCTGAACTACATTTCCCATGACCCCCTGCTCTCGAGTCAAGCTTGTGTGAAGTGCTGACCAGCAGGCTACCCAGTCTCTGGATGCCATAGAATCCTTTAGTCTGGTCCTCTGCTTTTACAACAAATTAAAAATGTTTTTCAAAAGTCATTCTGCAGTTGTACTTGTGGAGAGATTTGGTGGTTTTGGGGGCATTTCACTGGGGTTATTTTTATTAGATTCTATGAGAGATAAGTAGGCAGAGCGTGCCGAGGTAAGTGCTTTGTTGTAGTCTCT
>JBBIGA010000027.1:4861738-4874353 GCA_037576975.1 Alestes dentex | reverse complement strand
TATATATATGCATGCCTGGGTAGAAAAACACTTTACAGGTACAATTTTAACCTGAAAGACCAAAAAATATTTCAGAAATATTTTATGTACAAATGACAAACAAAATAACAAAAAAAATTTCAATAAGGCTATAAACAGTGACATTCCTAACCCGACTGATATATATTTAACCTTGTGCTATTTTGGGATCTTTTGTTTTTAAAAAATAAACTGTTGAACATGAAGCCGTTCAAACTGTTGAACATGAAGCCGTTCAACGCTGGTAGTATGTATTCACCTGAACAAGTCAGACATAATGGAAACGCCTGCAAGGTGAAGCGTCAACATGTGGCCTAATCCAACTTTAACAGGCGTCGCAAGTCGTAGCTCAAGCCTTAATTGGTTTTGTATGCAATTAGCAGTCACACGGACGTCCATGTGCGCTCCCCTGCCCCCTCCGTGAAGTGTTAAAGCAAATCCAATGATGGCAAGCAACCGCAGGACGAAGTGGAGGGCAGCTTAAGAGTGCTGTGTTAAAGCTCCAACTGTAGAGTTTTACTAGCTAGATAGTTCACTAATTCAGGTGCCGGATATACTGAGGCAGGGCAAAATGATACACCCATCAGATCCAACATCAAAATGACTGAATTACATTGATTATTTTGTTATTATGTCACTTGTCAAGGGGTGGGGTTATATTAGGCAGCAAGTGAAGTTAAAATATTGGAATAAATCTGTTAGCACATAGATCTGAGCAACTCTGACAGGGGCCAAACTGATGTCTAGACGACTAGATCAGAGCACCTCCACAACAGGAGGTCTTCTGAGGTATACAGTGGTTAGTACCTACCAAAAGTGGTCCAAAGAGTGACAACCGGTGAACCAGTGACAGCTCAAAGATGCCCAAAGCTCTTTAATGTGCATGGAAAGTCTAGCTCATCTAGTCTGAACCCACAGAAGCCTAAACTGCTGAAAAGGAGAAACACAGCTTGCTGGATTTGGAGCTGTGGCGCTGCAGACCCATCAGGGTGCCCATCCCGACCTATAAGGAGCAGGTGAACATCAGAGCTGGACCATGGAGCTGTGGAAGGTGGTGCCCTGGTCTGATGAATCGTTATCTTCAACATAACGTGGACAGCCACGTGTTAGTGTCGCACCAGAACACACTATGGGAAGAAGGCGAGGCAGTGTGATGTTCTGAGCGATATTCTGCTGGGAAACCTTGAGTCCGACATTCATGTGGATGTGACAACCTCAACACTTAGGTAGGACCACCTACCTAAACATGGTTGCAGACCAAGTTTATCCCTTCATGGCAACATTCCCTAATAGCAACGGTGTTTTCCAGCAGGACAATGTGCTCTGCCACACTACAAACACTGTTCAGGAACGGTTTGAGGAACCTGATAAATAGTTCCAAGGTGTTGCTTTGGCATCCAAATTCCCCAGATCTCAAACCGATCAAGTATCTGAGGGATAAACTAGTCCAAGCCACGGAGGCCCCACCTCACAACTTGACTTAAATGGTCTGTTGTAACGTCTTGGTGCAGATACTACTGCACACGTTCAGAAGTCTTATCAATGAGTCAACGGCTCACTGGTTCAGACCTGTTTCGGCAGGGGAACCTGCACATTCTTAGGCTTCCAGCTGATCGGGTATCTGTCACAGTTGTAAATTACGCCACAGCGCGTCAGAGTATGCATTTCTTGGCATTCTTCCTTGCAAAAAAATAACAAAAATAAGTATTGACATATTGGACATACCGTGAATCTTGAAGTACCTTGTTATTTTTGCTATGTCGGCTACAACTAGGAGATTATATTTATTAGACTGTCACAAATCATTCAATTCGACTTAGCAAACATTTACGATTGCTAGAGCTGGGCTGTACTGAAACAAGTCAGGTATCATTCACCCCAAATATGGAATTATTACAGTTTCCAGTGATTTTTAATGCTATTTATTATCTTTTAATTAACCCATGCCTCTGGTGTGCTGCTACTCCATGGCACAGGAATGTCTTGTTTTCCTTGGATTGTTTTTCTTCTCTTTAAATTACACCAAAGGGAAATAGTGTTTTAAATGACAGCCAGACAAAAAGCACATTTCCACAAAGAACACCCATGTCTGAAATACAAATAATGCTTTTGTTAAGATGTAGGTTTGGTATGAAAATGCTCTGTTCTAGAGAACTAAGAAGAGTCAGAACTGTTCACAGAATTATGAGGGCCTCTAAAACCTCTCTTACAGAAAGAAAATACATGAAATTGTTTTGAATGCACGGTGATGGCTACGAAATGGTTCTGGCTACTATAGATTTTTAAAATTTATTGATGGTGCAGGGGAACATACGGAAAAACAGAATACACGTATGCGTTCACCAGTAGATTTTAATGGCGACGCCTGGTTCCCATCACCACCACCAAAGAAATCAGATTCGGCAAATTCCTCTACAATAACCCTCTTTACATCTCTCTATTTTGTTTACATGTAAATATGTGAATTGTGTAAAAATGTTTAAAAATACTAGAACTTCCATTGAGGTAACTACGCCAGTTTAACCTGTTTAAAATAAACGTATACATACCAGGTGTACCAGTTAAAATCGCAGTGAACCCATGCATGTGTTCTGTTTTTCTGTATGTAATGTTAGCAACAAAAAAATTGAAAAATCAGTTTTCTTAATTACATCAATGTCCTGTACAATTAAAAAAAAATACGCAGTAGCCCAAACCTGGAAAAACAATGTTTTAGCCATCAGACGGTGCATTCAAAGCTAAGCCATGTAAAGTGTTCCTTTAGCTCACAGTGTGAGGTAATGACTAAAAAAACTGGCTGTAATGACTGGAATCGAGAATAAATATTCATAACAGCTGTGTCACTCACACTAAAGTTTAAAAAAAATCAGTATCTGGCTCAGACCCCAGCTCTTGGGGTGCCGTAACCAGATGAGCGAGTGATCCCAGGATCGCTGGTCAGTTGGGAGAGATCAGGGCCGATCCCTGGTGATGTCTGTCAGAGGATGTGACTGAAGAGCTCATTTGCATTCATTTCTCCCACACATTTCCAGACCAAATACAGGAAATGCAACATGAGTCACTAGAATTCATTGTTTGGAGCACTAGAAACACAAGAGAGTGACGCACATTTGTGCGCACACACAATTCAACAGTTGCAGAACACTCAGTTACACCGAACCTGCAAAATTACTAAACACAGAAGGCAAGCGAACAGGAGAAGGTATGTGACCGGTCATATCAGCATCAGCTTTATCCACAACACAGTTTTTTCCCCCCACTCTTCAGCAGCATCGAGTACACGGGGCAAAGAGCAGGGACCAAAAAAATCCTGTTTTAGTCCGATTTGCTGCATAGTTGGCATTTTGTAAAGTATCAACAGTGCATTCTCTGAAAGAGCAAAACGAATGAATCAAACACCAAATAACATTTAGATCAAGTTAGATCTCAAACACCAACTATTGTTTAGGTTAAGTTAGATCTCAATCAAACACCAACTATCATTTACATTAAGTTAGATCTCAAACACCAAATACCATTTAGATTAAGTTAGATCTCAAACAAACACCAAATGGCAATTAGATTCAGTGGAGTAATAATCCAGTTTTCCTGGTTATACCAGAAACCAAAAATGCATATAAATGCATGTACCAGGCTCTTTTTTGTTGGGAGAATTTAAGATATGCATCATGCAAAGAGCTGTCTAATCTCAGCAGATTCATTAACACACATTTTAATCAGTTACTTACATAAAGTCAAGTTTAATCAAGCAGTTACAATCACTAAACTTGAGATGAAGTGACTGAGAACAACAATAAAAAAAAAAAAATAAGAGTGCCTCATCAGTGTCATCAGAGGAAAGATCAAGGATTACATAAGATGTAAACACGGTCAGTATCAGTCTTGTTTATTTTTTTGCCTTGCTTGGGAAAATCTTTCTCTAAAGCAAATAATCACGACAAAAACAAACATCGTAGTTGGTCTGGTGGTTGTGCCAGTTTTTCTATTCAACTGTCAATTTTTGTTTTTATTATTTTAAAGGAATCTCCTGCCTGAGAATGAAAATGAATTAGGAAAAAAGGACCTCCAAAGTGGAGCTGCGTTGTCAAAAGTCAATATATGCCAAAACATAGATTTAAATAGACAGATATTCCAACAGAAACACAGAACACTACAGCATATTTCCAATATATCACATTTTGTACAGCAGACCAATTTGGGGAAGATATTTAATTGGGATTCTTCTGACCAACATTCAATTTAAAACATAGTATGGTAGATCAAGCTTGACTTGTGTAATTCAAAGTATTTGTGTAATTTTGATATGATTTTGATATGAAAACAATGCAGAATAATATTTAACAATTTCACGTTTTTAATGCATATAGTCAAATCTAGGAATCCTGTTGCAGCCTATCAGAGTTAAGAAGGCGGGGCGGGGGTGTGGCTTATCTAATGCATGCGAATACACAATAATTGATGTTTTTCTGAGGGTGCAATCAAATTCTAGGACTTATAATTTTCAAAATTTGTTTTGTTAGGCTTTACAAAAAGACTATATATCAGAACCTGTGCGGTGCATAATTAGAGCCTGAAAATGTGCGTATCATTACATTCATCATGATGTTTGGTATCATGGCGCATCCTCCACAGGCTGGGATTTGTCATCGGTTAAATTTGCTCTGTAAGGGAGCGGTCGCTGATCCGAGAACAGCTCTAGACTCCGGGCGCCGGCTGCCGTGACCTCACCGCTCGCTCCACTTACGGTGGAAGCTGCTGAGAGGAGACTGTGCTTTATGGCAGACGGCCCTGTTATGCAACACCTAACAGGTTTAATTACCTGCTTGCTTGCTTTCTCCCTCCTCCTCAATTAGCCTACACACTCTTTCACTCCTGGACACCGCTGAGACAGACAGGCTGCTTCATAAAAATGATTTGTGACGGAGTCATAACTATGCTAACCCGGCCGCAGAGCGATCCGTAGGACTGTGGTGGTAATAAAGATACAATAAGTAATAACATGAAAATCATAAAGCAGAACTGTTACTGTTACTTGGCTGCCCTCTGTCAAGTTCAACTCTATGAACCAAAATAATCAATAGATTATACTTGTTATACACTACTATAACTTGGAATTTACACATGCGAATTTTTTATATCATAGAATGTTTATGCGTTCACAGACGTATTTAACTGTGAATAAGTGGTTCTTGTAAACATAAATGAGGCCAGAAAGGGGCTCTATCTGGACACTTGTTTCTTGTGGACACTTGTAAGAGATCAAGCTCTGATAAGACTAAAGCCTGTGATTGACGACTTAAGACACTTTAAGTGACTATCACTTAAGAGCAAGTGTCCTCAGCTCCGTACAACTGTGGAAATAATAAAGATATAATAAAAAAATACAGTGGAAATAATAAAGAACAACTGTCACTTGGCTGCTCTCTGTCCAATCCAACTCTATGAACCACTTCAATAAAAATAATCAGCTGATTACAATTACTAATACAGCTGGATGCTACTATAACCCGGAAATTGTGCATTTCTGATATCACAGAATATTACAAGTGTATTTAACTGTGGATACATGGTTCTTGTGAACATAAACGAGGCCAGAAAGGGGCTCTGTTTGGACTCTGAAATGTTTCTTGTGGACAAATTACTCTTGTAAAAAGCTCAAGCTGTGATAAGACCAAAGCCTGTGATTTACGACTTAAAACATGTTAAGTGACTATAGTTTAAGGGCGAGAGTTCTCGGATCCGTATGACTGTGGAAATAAAGATATGACAAATAACAATCATTACCTGCCTGCTCTGTCCGAGCCCACTCTATGAACCACTTTAATCAACGCATCAAAATAATCAATAGATCACAATTACTAGATACTATTATAACCTAGAATTTATACATGTACATTTTTTATGGATGTTACGGAATATTTACGCATTCACGAATTTAACTGTGGATAAGTGGCTCTTGTAAACACAAATGAGTCCAGAAAGCTGCTCTAACTGAACTACTGGACTCTTGCACTTGATCAAGCTGGGATAAAACTGAAGTCTTGGTTAGGAATGAAATTCTCTGTTCTTTCAAGCCACTCTGGATGAGAGATCTCCTCCATGTGAATGCATTAAGTCAAAGCTCTGTGTCTGAAGTTGTACTTAGAGCTGCCAAGCAACATTCAAAACAAAACCAGCAGGCACTCGTTATCCCTGTGTGTGTTTCTCCTGCTGTAACACACCTGACTCCTGGAGATCACGGTAAACACACAAGTTAAATCAGGCGTGCTAACGGCAATAAAAAGAGGGGAAAACAAATGGAGAACATGTTCACCACTGTTTTAGAGTCTCCAAAAGATAATGAATGTAGGGATGGGGATATGAAAGTTATTTGGTGCAATTTAACTCTAGTATTGCATAAAACTAAACTTGCAGGGGGGTAAAAAAAAATACTACCACCAACAAATTCTACACAAAACATCTCTGAATTAAATCAGGTGAGCTAATGGCGATAAAAAGAGGGGAAGCAAAAAGAAGAGAACAGGAGCGATGGGGATATGAAAGTTATTTGCCACAAATTTACCTTAATATTGCATGGTAAATATACATAAGTAAGAGTAATAGTAGTAGTGGTGGTAGTAATACTAACAGCAATAAATGATATCACTAACAAATGACACAAGGTCTTTAGAAATTGAAACAAACTTCCTTAGTCAACTTTTTCAACCTTGTTTGTTCATCGCTGGTCATTTTTTGTTTTTTTTTTTACCTTATTTTATTTACAAAGGTTATTCAGTACATTCAGTATTAGTCAGCTGTGCCCTCTTTAGTTGGGAGAGTTATTTCTGCATTAACGGGTGCTAAATCATTTCATTATGTACAGTCTCTTCTTCTTATGTGCAATAATCTAACCATGTGAAATATCACTACTTATATCAATATTACTGATCATCTACTGATCTCTATTACAGCGATAACAGACTCCTAACCACTATTAATGTTAGTAGTAATTCACTGAACTGTAAGGTATTTGTCTATAGCCTTTATACCCAGTATTTGTGTACATAGTACAATATATTTTGTTCAGAGTACTTCTGCAGTTTTATTGGATTTATTTAGACTATATTTTATATCGTTCTTGTCTGTGTCTGTGCAGTCGAAACATGAGCGATTTCATCCGAGATCAAAAGTTCTCTTGTCCTGATTCTAAATATGTAAGAAGAAAGAGGTATTTTCCACTTTTATACATAAAATGACACCAAAATAACCCGCACACAGATTGTACCAGTGAGGGACCCACACCACCACTATTTTTAAGGAGTAGAATATCACAGATGCTACCTGTTAATAACCCTTAACACTGAAAACAATACCGAAACCCTCGCCCGTAAAAACATCCCACCACAAACAAGGAACTGTCACATTCTGCCACGGTAAACAGGAGCCGATAGAGGTCCCAAAACAAATGAGATTCATTATTAGTCACTCACATAGCAAATCTGATTTTGATATTTGGTAGAACCCTGCATTTGCACCTAAAAGGACAGCATCGCTTCTCAACGTTAGCACTTATATCATCCCTCGGCCTGAAAAAAAGGTGAGAACTGGAACTCTCTGCGCAGCTGTCGCTGTATGTTGGTTTTGGCTTTCTCGTATGAGGCCTATTTGTCACAAGACACAGCTAAGAAAACAATCCTGCAACTTAATCTCACAGTGTGACGCATTCTGGAGAGAACAGCAAAGTATGGATCTATTATTTAAAATGAGCAATGTTGAAGACTTGATGCAGAATTGCACGATAATGCACTTCTGCAACTGCAACAGTTACAGGATAATGTAATTCTGCATCTGCAGGCTCAATGTTCCTATTCTTGCATTTATTTAAATAAACCATACATAATATGCCATCACACTAATTAAGGATAAATCTGTAGAGCAACAATCTGAAGGCCTGTAACAATACAACTTAATCTAAATCATTTATATTGGCAGATGAGTAAGATAGCTATCCTGAGTAACTAATTACTTACACAGTTTATGACAGTAATACATACATGATCTCTAACCACAACCTTAGGTGCATCAGTGAGATCCTGATGGTGTTGGTTTGCTCTATTTCAGGTGATGCACACTACAGCATACACTAAAGTTTATATCGTATTAAAGTAAGGCAGCTCAGGACTTACATTAGTTCATTAAACATTAGACTGGAGTACTTCTTACTGGAGTAAGTTCAGCTTCTGTTAAGTCACTATCAGTGACACTAGTGTCAGGGTACTATCATGTGTCATAAAAGGCTTATGAAGAGAAATTCCAAACCATTCATCGTCTTAAATTACTTCTGAAGTTTACTAGTTATCTATAGTATTTAGATCCATCTCTATTACTGACCACAGCATTTTCTGCATAAAACACCTTTTGTGTATTTCTGGAGAGTTTTGGCGTTTATATTGTTGTCTCTGAGTCATAAGCAATTTTCTCAACAAAGTTCTAATTCTCAATTTTTTTTTTCGCTTGGACTAAGAAAAACTCGAATCTGCTATTGTAAAGTCTCTTGAGTGTCAGGATTGAGTAAATCAAAGACACATAAAAATACACAAGTGCAAACACACCCAAGATGCGATTAAAACAGACACAATCCTGATGTTATAGCAGTGCAAACGGATCCTTCTTCACAAAACACATTTAGCAACCAAAACTCCATCCCCAATTCTAAATCTGTGGCCCATTTTGGATGAGACATCTCATTTAAACCAACAGTTTGGTCAAACTTGATCTTGCTTCGTCCTTTTTCAGCGTCTCACAACACCACACGCCGTTTCAACGCAAATCGTTCATGATGGCAATCATGAGAAGGATATACGAGGGGCATTCAAAAAGTTTCCACACTTTTTAAACTCGATTTATTAAGAATTTCAAAAACAAATCACATCACCTTTCAATTTAGTCACCTGCCATGGCATTGCAATTTTCCCAGCGTCATACCATCACATGAAAATCATCTTCGCCTTAAAGCTTCCCTGAGTTCCAAAAAGGTGGAAATCAGACGGCTTTAAACTCTTAGACACACCCGATTACTGCTCTTCCAGCCATCACCGTTTCCAACGAAAATATAAAAGTGTGGAAAACGTTTTGAAAGTCCCTCATATTCAGCTTCTTCTTGTAAACTCTTACTGTAGTGCAAAACTGCTTTTCTTGAAAAATCAAGAGGAAAAAGGCTGAGCAGTGCAGGTGACTGGACGTTGTACACAAGCTGCTTTGCCTTTTACTTACCACACAGTAATCAGGTTTCAGTCCGGCTCACTGGAGACACATTTGACTTCCGAGTGTAAACCCAGTGGCTAAAATCTGATCAAGATCCATATCAAGATACTGGTCATATGAAGTTACCAGGTGTAAATGGGGTCACTGACATAAAACACTTTTTCGGGGTCTCCTTACTTGTTTAATACTGCATGATTAAAAAAAACAAGCAGGAATAATATGAACCGGACCTGGTGTAACCAGGGTCATGGACCTAAAGCACGTTTTCAGGATCTCCTTCCTTTGCAGTGTAAAAATGCACTGAATTGAGACGTCACTGAATCACATCAATGTGAATTCTGAATTTTGATGATTCATGAGTCATTTCTTCACCCCTTACCATGGATGCAACTGCACCATCATCATCATCTTCTCTAATCAAGACTGCATTTCAGTAATGGAGGTCATGCGCTGTTCCTACAGCAGCTTTCCTCCCCCAAACCCGCACCTTAAATTAGCCTCTACTACACATTTTAGTGCCAATTTGATCTAATATGGACATCCGAACCTCCCGGGTGGCCTGGTAATGAGGTGCGCTGGGATCAGGAAAGCTATACCATCCAATTTAGCAAGGTAATGTTTAAAAAACAGCGAATCCATACAGACATGAAGGAAGTCTGATATCAGTGACTCCGCAATGCACTGAAGTGAATCACATGAGCAAATTACATTAAAAAGGTAACAGTGATGATGCAAAAGCACTAAATCAAAAGACATTAAAATCACTAAAATGACCAACCTAAATCCAGCAGCTTACAGAACATGAACAAGTGTTTAAAACTGGAAATACAACTGTTCACAATCTCTAGCTATGCAAATAAATAGATATGTAGGTGGACAGCTAAAATATATCATTATGTAACATTCAGTCACACACAGATTTCCTATATTTGAATGTTACTCACATATTTACTAAAAACACACTAAAACTTCTTTGCTGACATACGTTTACATTATGTTCACCATCTGAGTACCTTTATTAAACTTTATTTTATCTCTACGGACCTACAAAGAGTCACCTTGTATAATTATAATGTGCATCACCAGGCGAGTGTTAGATATTTAGGGAGCTATTAAGTTCTGAAACAGAAACGAGTGCATTTAAAGTTAAAGGACAGTCTAGAATTTGACTCTGCATCACCAACAACCAGTTAATAGGATTCAGACCTGCACTGATACAGATTCCTTCATCTTAGAAAGAAAACTGTGTTTATTTCACAGATTTTCATTTACAGTTGTTCACTCAACAGCTTTCCTTTGTAACAAGAATAGAAATCTGCAGTTTGTGCAAAACCTTTTGACTGGCAGTGTAAATAAAACTATTTTGATTTGTACTTTATTAAACAAGTTCCCATTCGGTGTATTTCTCCTGTTGTGTGTAATTTAACACTCGCTAGTGAATGAAAAGGGTTTCAAACACAAATACAACACAGTGGGGAAAATAAAGAGTTTCTCCTTATTTTTGCGTAAAAATGTGGGATCTGAGCTGAAATAAAAAACGTTAGATTCTTTCACCTTATCAAGGAAACTTGTTTTGACATTTTCATTTACAGTTGTTCACTCAACAACTTTCCAACTTTATAAAATAAATGTAAAAACTTGTGGTGAGACAGGTAGGGTAAATATAACTATGTTTTGATTTGTACTACATTGAAAAAGCCTTCACACAGTGTATTTCTCCTTTTAGGCACAATTTAGAAGGCTGTAGTCAATGGAAAGGGTTTGAAACAAACACAGTTTCTTCTCATTTTTGTGTAGAAATATGGAAATTGCGTTTTTGACTGTTTTATTTGAAATGTTCATTTACAGATGTTCATTCAACTACTTTACAATCCTTACCAAGAATAAAAATCTGCAGTTTATGAAATACATGAATAAATGGTTTACTGGTAGAGTAAATATAACTATTTTAATTTGCACTTCATTAGAAAAGTCCTCATACAGTGTATTTAATGCGTAATGTGTGGTTTTAACCGGCTCTAGTTAAATAAATGGGTTTGAAACAGAAATACAACACAGCGAGTTCCTCCTCATTTTTGTGTAGAAATATGTTACATTCTTCGAAAACAAACCTTTAATCTGAGGTAAATTTGGTTTATGAGCTGTGATGCTAAGGCTACTAGCCAGCCTGGCAAAAATACGTGATATTTTTCGTCACTTCAACGATTTAACAGCCTTATTTAAACCTCAAACACACAACAAGATCACATAGAGGTTCAAATGTAAGCTGTTTCATTGAAAAATCATCCAACAATGTGTAAAAAGGAAGAAAATCCTCACCTTCCAGCAGGCGCTGTATTATGGAGTCGATGTTTAATTTGTCCGGCTCCGCCATTTTAAGTTTTTATATATATTTATTTTCCCTCCTCGCGGGCTTTTCTCGTCTTGGATAAACGCTGGAGATCTAAAAAATAAAAAATAAGGCCCCCGAAAACCCGAAGAGGTTTACTTTTTCGTTAAAAAGAGGAAAATAAAGTGTTTTTTATCTGTGCTGGCTGTGTTTCCTTTGTCGTTTGGTTGTCCGTTAGCTCGCTCGGCTAAAGCTTCACCTAGCGAGCGGCGCTATCTTACCCGTATTAAAGTGTTTACTCGATCGAAACGGATTACGCGATACAAAAATACACAAGCTACACTTCTCTACACTTTTTTGACACCGATTCCGACCAGAATTTCGGCAGATTTAAACTCTTTTCGAGCCCGCCTCGCCGCTCCGTGCCTCCTCTCCTCTCCTCCTCTGTGCAACTTTAAAAAAATACGAGAGCAGGGAGAGCTGTAGGCGGGACACGAGTTCCTTCGCGGCACTTAATTGGACAGAACTCGAGTTTGAAAGCGAGGTTGTGGCCTCTCATTGGTCGACATGACATATCGATCATGCCCGCGTCGTCGGAAAGGTGTGACGTCAGCCAAGAGGTGACTAGAGTGAAAGCGATGGGGAAACTTTACGCAGGATTTCAGTTTATCTCTTATTTTTATTAAATCACTCGTTCTATATCCCCTCATTCACTCTCTCACACGTGTCCTACCACATTTTGGTAGTTTTTTACACACTGGACACTAGATGGATGGAATGAATGCTGGATATAGTACATAGACAAAAATATTGGGACACCTGACCTTTACACCAACCTGGACTTTACCGACACTACGTTCAAATACTTGCACTACGTGGACAAAAGTATTGGGAAGCCTGACCATTACACCAACAGGCATTCAAATCCATAGACTTTAAGTAGGGGTTGGTCCTCCTTTGCAGCTATAACAGCCTCCACTCTTCTTGGAAGGCTTTCCACAAGATTTTGGAGTTTCTGTGGGAAT
>JBBIGA010000027.1:4785757-4800447 GCA_037576975.1 Alestes dentex | reverse complement strand
GTTAAATGCAGAGAAATCATTTCACTGTATGTTGTACTTGTATGACTATGCATGTGATAAATAAAGATTCTTCTTCTATATATATATATATATATATATATATACACACACACATGTTTATGTAACCCTCTCAGCCCCACATACCAAAGCCACTGACAAAGCACTGTAAAAATATTTTTTTTCAGTTTTAGTTCAAGGGCAGACATTTGTAGGTCAGGGCGCCCGTTTAAAGGAATCAGGAAGGATTGCGAAATGAATGCGACTGACTGCTGTGACGCGAATATTAATTATAAGACAAATTAGCCATGGTAACCCACTAAGAATGGAGTCATGTTTGGTTAAGGAAATAAATCGAGCGCAGCATCCACAGCCCACTTCGCATTAGCAGCCCCGTTTTAGAAATACCATGGCTGTATCTCATCCTTCCTGTGTATTAGCCCCGAGGCTGCCTCAAACGAGGTTATGTAGGAGCAAGGCCAAAATGAAAGGAACACAGATGTGTCGCAACAGCCCAGCTTAATAAGCCTGTCTCCTAGGCCTGATTATACCGAAGTTTTATGCGCGGGCAGTAAACCTGATCTCCTTGTTAGCTTTTATGAGGAACTTCTGAGGAAATCGTTAGGCGTTAATGGTTACTGAAATTGGCTTAATGATCAGTGGCTGCATACAAAAACAAATACACTGAGAAACATTCGACCCGATGCATGGGACGAGTCGCTGGAGCGAACTGGGCCACACTGAATGCATTAGCTGTGTACTAGCGCAGTGCTAACACACTGGGTTGGCGTGTTTTGGTGACCACAGAGTGTGTGAGAACAGTCTCATGTCTCTAATTCTACCCAAACTGTCACGGCACGCTAAAGCTGGTCAGCAGTGACATGTGTTCCTGTCAGTGACACACAAGGCGAGCGTCATAGCCTCAGTCAGTGTTGATTAGGCTGCTATTCATGAACTTATGCTGAGAGGTTGCGGTGAGAAACCCCAAATGGCAAAAGTTTAACCCTTAGAACCCGAGCATCACGGATCCATGCCGGAAACGCAACAAATGCTAAATCGTCATCATAGAGCAAAACAACTGCTTATATGGAAGTTCCCCTGGTGTGTGTTGGTGCTCGAGGTGTCAGACATCATGCTGAGCTCTGTTTGGTGTTCCTGTGTCATGTAGAACCAAAGTTATTGTAATTATAAAAACATGTAAATATAATAACCACTAAACCAAAATGCCCACATTTCTTTTATTTCAGGTCTTAGAAATTAACGGAGAACAACATCTTTGATCTTTGATCAGAAAAGGTCTTTGAACCTGGGAGAACTTTCAGGATAGTCTACGCCCACAAGTGGGGAAAATCTGCAGAAGGAGGAGAGGCACAAGGGCGGCCAAACATATAGGAGAACAACCACCGGTTCCAGAGGGTTTAAAAACAGTGTTTTTGTTGAAATCAGATTTTACTAATACACTAAAAAAGGACTTGAGAAACTTTTTTTGAAGTTTGACTATGCTTTGATGGTTAAAAATACCTGTTTAAATACTTTTCCTATTTAGTTGTGCTCAGGGAACTTATTGTCAGTCACATCCAAACATAGACCCTGAGGGGCACTTGAGACTCTACCCTTAGACCTGGTGCGTCGAACTCCAGTCCTGGAGGGTCGTGGTGCAGCACGTTTTGGTGATTTCCCTGCTCAGAAACACCTGGTTCTCCTCGCCAGTTAATTGCCAGGTTTAGTGAATGTGTTTGAGGAGGAGAACCATCAAACCGTGCTGGACACCGGCCCTCCAGGACCGGAGCTCAACACCCCTGGATTAAACCCTAGTAAAAATAGCAAATTAAGGAACAATTCACTGATGATGGGTGGCAACGTTTAAACGAACGGTCACCTTTCCAGACCCAGATAAAGCAGTCTAGAAAAATAAAAATTCAATGGTGATTTGACATCGGCACTGCAATTAACGTCCGTCTGGGAAACAGGCCCTTGTAACAATAATTCACCAAAATCTCACAATCTGCAGTGCTATTAACATAAACGCAAAAAGTGGGATAGGCAAAAACGAACATAGTATAATGGAGCCCTTACTTGCGCAGTGTGTTGTTGTTCTGAACTCTCTTGACTTCATCCTCCAGCTGCTGGATTCTGCGCAAGACATGCATGTGCTGCTGCTGCAGGACACCCAACCACAACTCGTCCCACAGCAGAGTGACCCTCCGCAGCTCCCCCACCAGCATCTGCACCTGCATGAGCGGAAGGACGTTAAAGTAGTGTCTTGCACTGTAAATACAAAAACACTGGTCACAAAGGACGGAAACATTTACACTTCCGGCATTTAGCAGACGCTTTTATCCAAAGCGACTTCCATTCCCTAACTGCAGGGGGCAGTCTCCCTGGAGCAAAGGGTCTCCCCTTGGGCTTAAGGGTCTTGCTCAGGAACCCAGTGGTGGTGTGCTGAAGGTAGGATTCAAACCCATGACCTCTTGGTCCAGGGGCAAGTATCCTACCAACTAGGCCCCCACCACCCCATTACAAACCTCCCATTCCACTCATTACAATTACACTATTGTAGTTCAGAAGGTTTTTTAAATTATTTTCAGGCACAAAGCAACCAACACATCTGTCCACAGCAGGCTCATAAACAGCCTTTAAGACTCTAAAGCACAAGTCAGTTATGAAAAAGACATGGGTCACCATTTGTTGTTTTTTTAAAAAAAATAATCAGCCCATGAACGCTTGTTTCAGTGCTGCTAGACAGCGGTTAGCCAATTTGAGGCTACATCTTTACTGCTCTGGGTGAAAATATTGTTCATACTGAGCCTGAATGAGAGCAGAGTGGTAGCATGAAAGGTTTGTTTGTCTCTGCGGCCCCGTGCCCTTCTGATATAAGCTTCCGTGAGAGCTGGAGAACAATCACACTTGACATTTTCT
Source organism: Alestes dentex (assembly GCA_037576975.1). Classification (NCBI taxonomy): domain Eukaryota; kingdom Metazoa; phylum Chordata; class Actinopteri; order Characiformes; family Alestidae; genus Alestes; species Alestes dentex. The sequence goes on along the minus strand of JBBIGA010000027.1, from coordinate 4,797,531 downwards.
TGCAAAACACATGCCTGAATGCTAATGAAAATTCAATATTAACACAGTAATGAGGAACATTGCTGCTGGGTTGCCAAACTCACAAACCAAACATTACAGGAGCACTTGGAAAATAAAAGTCCCAGGTACAAATGTATAATTCTGAGAAGGAAGGACTACAAAATCATCTTTCAAAAATATTAAAGCTAAACACACTTTGATCATATGGGGACAATGCAGGAATACTATTTCTCAACAGTATCTCCGTGTAGAAAGCCTCTAAATCTGGCTCAATACCTGGAGGACCATGGTGGGGTTGGCAGAGGAGAGCTTATCCACAATCTTGCTGTAGCAGTCCTGCATCATGGCCTGGTCCTCACTGGAGCACAGCACGAGCTCCTCCCCGCGGCCGCTCTCCTGAGAGGCGGGGGCGCTGCCGGCCTGGCTCTCCTCCCCACACAGACCCTCGCCCTGCATGTTCCCCAGCAGCGTGGGCAGAGCGGACGGCAGCTTGTTACCTGCTCCGAAAGAAACAAAGCAGGATCTCAAGATGCCGAAAACACCAAAAAAAGGTTTAAAGCAGTGAAAAGGAACCGAATCCCGCCTAACAGAAGCCTGTTAATCCTACTCACTCTTTTTGTGGACTGCTTTAGTGTTTGACTACGTGAGGTTGAACTCAATCTAACAGACAGATCGGTATTAAACAGGATCACCCGCGCAGCTTACCTGCTGCCTGGGCTTCTCCACCCAGCGAGATGGAGCCCACTATAGCCGGGTAAAGAATAAGGTGGGGTGAATCCTGGGCCACGCGGCACAGTAGGCTGCAGATGCTCTGGCGGATGTAGGCTTCGGGGTGGTTCAGTCTGGAGAACAGCTGCGGGATAATGCCTTAAGAACAGAATAATAAAGGTTATCAACCTACTACACACAATATACTATACCAAATACGCTTTTGGACACTATGCAGTGACGAGGAGACACTTTCAGTGCTTTCCGTTTCACATGATAAACGCATCTCAACTCAAAACTAAATCACTAAAAGACAAGGTTTTACATAACAGATGCAAAGCTCAATAGGGCAAGACTACTGGGTGAAAACTGATTTAAAATATTTGACATATACTTCAAGCCCTATTTTCAGATGCAGACGCATTTACAGCATTTAGCAGACGCTTTTATCCAAAGCGACTTCCGTTCCCTAACTACAGGGGGCAGTCTCGCTGGAGCAACTGGTTGAGGGTCTTGCACAGGAACCCAGTGGTGGAACGCTGGAGGTAGGATTCAAACTCATGACCTCTTGGTCCAGAGGCAAGTATCCTACGCACTAGACCACCAGCACCCCCAGACAGTTGGACAGTTGGAGCTGGTACTCACCTCTCCAGGGCGCGGTGGGTGTGGAGGCCAGGCCGAGCTCGAGCCCCTCCCTCAGCTCTCCAGCGTGCTTCACCAGCAGACGCAGCAAACGCAGGGTCGCCATCACAATCACGTCATCACTGCTCTGCTTACTGACTTGGCTGCTCAGGAGCAGTTTAGGGTCGTCTTCATCGATGGGGACCTGAGGAACAGAGAACACAGCTCCAGAGAACAGATATAAAAAGAGCTCTGGACCAACGAATAGTTCCCATAACCCTGGCCAAATGACATCTTTATGATTCTCTAAGCAAACAAAGTGAATAAATAAAGTATAATTAAAAATAATTATTTTAGAGCATAATTTATTTTAATTAGCTTAAATAAGTAAGACAAAAATGTGCCATACACGTGCAAACCTTTGCACTCGCCTGTACATTCCAGTGCATAACAGAGGCATTGCGGCTGGTTTTTAATTTAGAAATGGGAAAGGACAATGATTCTGACTTCTAAATAGAAAAATGCTATTTTCATAATGGCATCAGAAGAAACGCTGACCTGTCCAGCATTGAGTTTGAGGAAGGTGAAATAGGCTCTACAGGAGACACGGTAGAGGCTGAAGATCCGGTCCACCACCCGCCTCCACACCCTGATGAGCCCGTCCGTCACCCCGTCCTCCACTTCCGCCAGCCAGGGGCACGAGCCGAGCAGCTGCCTCCAGATCACGTCCACCATGTCGTCCTCTTCATCCTCTTCATTCTGCAGAGCCATGTCCTCATCCTGGCAGCAGACACAAACGGGTTATGAAGTCATGAGAAAACCTTGTTTACATTTTTGTTTCCTTTTTTTTTAGTTAAGAAAAGCCAAAGATCATTTATACAAAAGGGACCACCAGAAAAGGTCCAAACTCTTACTACAATAATAGATTCCGCTAAGGTTTTCTTCACTAGTCCTCTCACCTGAATTCCAGCTGGGCGACACATGGCTTGGCCCAGGATGCTGAAAATGGTCTCCTTATCCTCCTCGCTGGTGCTTGATGGCAGCAACTCCTCTATCTCCTTCTTCTCTCCCAGGAGCAGAGGAACTCCTTCTCCTTGACTAGAAAGTTCAAAACAAAAAGGTTAACATTTAGCACATGTTCTACGCAGATACACTACATTTACGGCGTTTAGCAGACGCTTTTATCCAAAGAGACTTCCATTCCCTAACTACAGGGGGCAGTCTCCCTGGAGCAACTCAGGGTTAAGGGTCTTGCTCAGGAACCCAGTGGTGGTGTGCTGAAGGTCCAGAGGCCCACTAGGTCACCACCACCCATCACTAGAGGCTAAAAGTCTGGGCCCATCCTTGGTGCTTTTTCTAAATGTTACTCGAATAAAACATTAGAAACACTTAAAACTAACGTATCTGATTCAATATTCAATATTTCAGTATTCAATATTTTATAGCCTGTACCACCACATTTAGCCACAAAAGTTCAAACTATTGGTTTTAAAAGAGACAAATCAGGTCCGTTCTTAATGACTGATATTTGCTTTGTGATGATCATGGAAAAAGTATCAGTTCTTCAATATCACATAGCCCCTTCTGGTTTTACGAATCATAGGACAAAATATTATTCAACAGGATAATGATCTGAAGCATTCTTCAAAATCATGCCAAAATCATATCCCGTCCAAAGAACGTTTAAAGAGTGATGTCTCGTCCTCCCCAGTCTCCAGATCTTTCTCCCATTGAGCTGCAGGGACCAGCTGGAGACCCACAAGTTCCAAATGATCAAAAAAAAAAGACAACTGTTTCTGCTGGAAAAGGTGCTGGGAGGGTTTGGACACAAGTGATTTCCAAAAGTTACTGGAAAGGATGTGGTGAATCTGTGTTGCTGTTATAAAGGCCAGGGGAGTCATTTTGATGAAAGCTTTTGAACCCATTAAATTGCGCTTACAGTGTATACTGACACGCTACAATTAAAAAAAACAGTCAGTTACATTGAAGTGTTTTTAACCTTTTCTTGGAATGAAATTTCAAGATAGCAGCGTATGTTTTTTTTTTTAATTCCAAGGGTGGGACCAAACTTCTAGCTCAAAGTGTATAAAGAAGCTTCACAGACATTAAAACCAGGGGGAAAAAAATGCTTGCATACACACCTTGCGTTGTCCACGACCTTACGGCCCCATCTGTAGGCCCAGCTCGCGAGGGCGGCCCATGACTTCGCCACCTCCGGGGCCTGATTAGCCGAGAGCTGGTACAGCTGACCCAGGACAAAATCCGCTTCTCCAACACCTACACTCACTGGCCAGACAGAAAACATGAGACGTTAAATTTAGCCTCTGTGCTTACAACCTGTTTAACATTCAAGTCCATCTCTCACACGGTAAAATCCATCAAGCTAGTTTGACATCACACTAGAAGTACCTGTGGTCTCAGTGGTGATGCGTGGCATGCCTTGCTCCTCGGCTGGCAGCTCCAGGAGCCCGACGATGTTCTTGCTGAGGGTGGAGAGGGTGCCACTGGAGACGTTCTTCTTCACCACCTGCTTGAGCTGCGGCGTCAGGTCCTTCCAGTCGGCCAGCAGCCACTTGCACAGAGTGAGCACGGAGCGGCAGGCTGCACGCTCGCACTTCCCAGACTGACAGTAGGACAGCGCACAGGAGCTCAGCATCTCCATGGCAGCCACGGACTGACCTGAGAACAGAAGGGAGAAGTTTCACAGTGATTACAGTGCAACAGGTTGCCAGGCCGTGCGAACCGTTTCAGACGAAACTCAATCTGCTATCTCTTGATGGAGAACGAGCCGCTTGGAAGCCGGATCTTCTCGGTGATCTGATTCAAATGATCCAAGTCATTAAAAAGAGCCGAAATTCCCATCACTCTTGATCGAGCCTCACTATAATCACGGGATAGTGTAGTGGGAACGGCAGACGTGGGTTGGGCTTCAGTTCAGTTCAGTTCAAACTTTATTCGTATCCGAAGGTAAATTTGCTTTGCAGTAGGGTGGGTCACACATATATAACACAATTGAAAATATACACATACAACATAACCATAATCACAGCATAAAAAAGGCTAAACCTTATCTATTTATTTAGGAGGTTTATGGCAGTAGGTATACAACTTTTTAAAACATTTTGTGTTGCGTTGTGGCACTCTATATCTGCGTCCTGACTGGAGTAGCTGGAACTCATAGAGTTATCTGCACGTAATTGTCATTTTTCTTGTACTTTGTTATTTTAATTTTTCTTGGCTGTGAGATGATCACAATTGGCGAATGAAATGGAACCCCCCCCAAAAAAAACACAAAATAGTCTAGTTGCATTGGCGACCATTTTAGTCGCCATCTGGAGCCCTGATGGAACGGCGACATTTCAGTCTTTCAGAGGGGAGTAATTTCAAAATAATTACAGTTCTGTGACCATGTCAGGGGTTGATGTCCTTACAATTACATCAGTAAAGTCCTCAGGAGTGGAAGCAAACACACTACCAATGCTCTTTGATAACAAAAAGACAAACCAACCTGCAGTGAACAGGACTTTAGCCCTCTCAATTTTCAGCTCTGGTCCCCATTTCTCACCCACAGCACCCTCTAGCGAGAGCTGCTTGAAGCTCTGCACCAGGTCTGGGGTTTCTGAGTCCTCAGCAGGCGACTTGCTGCACTGGGCCAACAGCCGTGATGCCAGAGCGATGTTACCCTGCTTCCGGGCAAACTTGACTGCAGTCAGACACAGCTCCATCAGGTGAGAGTCCATGGGCCCAGAGGAACCTACAGGAACAAGAATTTGTGAATTTAGCTTGAATTTATTACCCAAGTTTACTCAAAAGTGCACTGTCTCACTTACAAGCCCACTCTGAATGGAGAAGATGAGGAAACAGACAAACATACTCCAAGTGTAAAAACAGAAACCCTACAGCTCCACTCTGTTGATGGTTATGACCCAAACCATAAAGCTACATGATGACACTACAAGCTTCCTTTTCCTACCTCTGAGCTTCTGGAACAGCTGCCTCTGAAAGATGGTGTATCGGAGCGCATGCAGCCATGGCTGCACATCCTGCTGCTTACAGGTACTCAAGGCTTCACTGTAGAGTGGAATGAGACAGTCCTAGAGAGAGAGGGGGCAAGCAATATGATAAACAGTATGATAGTAATACTGAGAAACTAGGCTGCATTTCTGTGAGAAAAAGTGACTGCGTGGTTGCTATAAAACTAGTGTTCAGAGACACGCAAATATTGTTCAAACAAAACAAAAAAGCCAGACTCCCTTTATTTAGTGCCATTTGAACCACAAAGGAGTAGTTAACTCACCGTCTATGAACAGCGCAATTATGGTTAAGGACGGCTGGAAACTGGTGGAGTGAACCGTTCTTGCCCAAAAACAGGTGGGAAAAGCGCACATAGCCGCACGGGCTGATTATTTTTAAACAGTGAAACATAACCTGAGCTTTAGTGTCTTAAAGGCTGTTTATGACTCTGCTGTGTCTTTAGCTCTGCAGGACTGATTTGTTGCTACACAATTTTCAGCCCCTGATCAAAAATCTGTATACACATGCAATACACCGGCTGTCAAAGAATGTTTTAGCATTGAATTTTGCCAAAACTCAATACAGGCTTGAGACAAGAAGTGGCACCTTTTTTTGGTTCAAGGAGAAGGCAGTCGGCAGAACACACAGAAAGTGACAGTGAAAGTGTTCAGCACGGAACGTGTGAAACGACATGCCAGACTCAAACATTCAGGAGAGTGAAACGTGCTCAGAACTCCTCCAGCAGAACCGATGTGATCACAAATGTTTTCCAACAACACATTAAAAACACCAGGTGCAAACACCGATGCATTCTGGTAGTCCTTCATAATCAGATCACCCAAGACACATGTTAATCAAAGGTATAAACAGGACCCTGAATAAAGTTGTGCCCAAACTGTGCAAAACCTTGCTGAAGAATCTCAGGAACCGGAACGTTCTGGATTAGGCAATGCTCAGATTTTGGCTGTTATTCAACATATGAGTGGACACTGACCTCAGAAGGGTGCTGGCTGCAAAGAGAGGTTTCCAGAGAGCTGGCACAGTGGAGCTGCATGGCGCTGAGCGTGGGCAGGGAGTCAGAGAGGGTGAGTGTGGACAGACGCAGAGGTCCCAAGGCGATTCGACCTGTCTGCTTCAGGTACTTCACCAGAACGCTGCAGAGTTTTAATAAGACAGACAAGTTTCATCATCACTTTTAGTGATGTATAAATTCACTGAAGTTTAAGGAAAGCCAGTATTACAATAGAAGCAGCTAAGAAATGAGTCTACGCCAGATTGTAGCCCTGACGCCTGGACATGGCAATGTGAAGAATTTCCTTGATTCAGACATAAGTGACTCAACGATCATTTAATTACGAGGCCCTTCGAGAGGCTAAAATGGGCGAGTCAGTGCTAGAGCAAGGGCTAAAATGGGCCAGGGTTGGGGGACACAGCCAAATGAGACCGAATAACACAGAAACAGCAAACACAGCAGACATACTCCGATGAGGGTAGAACTTTCTGGTCCTGCTCATGATTGGTTGATGTGAGGGCTCCAACAGCACTCCTCAGCAGCTGAACCTCAATGGACTTCTGTAGTTCTGAGGGATCAGGGCTCAGTACAGCAGGCAGGAGCCTCTTCAGGTCTACACACACACACACACACACACACACACACACACACACACACACACACACACACACACACACACACACACACACAAGAAGACTACTAAGTCACAAACTCAGGAGGGATGAAGCAAAAAAGGAACATGTCAGCAACCACCCACCACTGTGCACTTCCCTGGACATTATTTAAGAGGAGCACTTTCCCCAGACTAAAGTTGGTCCTGAAACTCATTAGTATTAGTTTGATAATTCTCCGTTACCATCAGTTCACATAAATAACTGCTTGATAATTAGGTGGCACCAGTTCTTGCTACGGCACTGCAAGGTTTTGGGCTCCCAATAACTTTGTTCACTAGATTCAATCAACTCAATCAACGTCCTGAATTAAAACGAGTATATGAGGGAAGCGTCAACTCTAAACAAAGTTTGACATACTTGAACCAAAGTGAGTCATCAGAACAGAAAATACAGAAAGATTTCAGGCATTTTTCAGTTCTGGGTGTCGTACAAAGTCATTCGGAGCAGTTGGACGTGAAGTTAATTATTTAAGAGAAACTGTGTTGGTACGATCCATACGTCCAAAGCAGATAATGCCTGTAATAACAACTGCTCAGAGGTTTATTACATACAAAGCAGATATATTTATAACTACTGTAATAGTTTTGTCCTAATTCATATTATTTAAGACGTATTAAATGGTGGAAAGGTACATGCAAGAAAAAAATAAATAAATAAATAAATGTTGCAGGCGACTGTATGTTTCCCACAACTGTAAAGAATCAAAGTTTCTCTATTAGAACCATTTCACATCAAACCCACTGTAATGACTCTTTACATCTCGACCACTGAATTGTGTTTTGGGGAGAAGGAAAAAAGTGGAATTCCCCTTCAACTAAACTACAGCCCAAGGGTGAAAAACACTTCTAAGACAAAGTTAGATGTACCTAGCTTGTCCTTCGTGGTGGAGTTGAGGAGGCCATAATCTTCTCCGGGTAGAAGTTCCAACTGAGCACGACATTCTTGGAAATCCCCATCCTCAAACCTGCTTAGGGCTCTGAAACACACACACACTCTCAAATGAGCTACAAAAAGGTCCTGTATAATTCTGAGTCAGTATGTCAACAACTGAATGCACCATCACACCAATGACTTAACAGGGATTAATATAAAAGTGCTTCACTGCATCTGTTTTAGTCCTTCACTGCAATTTATTGTTTGTTTGTTTATTTAAAATGTCCATTAATCGGCGCTCTCAGTTCATGAGTCATGAAATGCACCAGATTTAGCCATCAGACTAATTTACATCTGCAGTCCCTGGCAGGCTGATGTTATTTAAAAAGATAGGAAAAAAAAATTCAAATTACATACGTTAACATTATACAACTAGTTCACATAATATACATTGGTGATTTATATGGACATGTATATGGTGATGATTAGGGCATCATAATCAAATTAAAAATTACAAATGATTACTTTTTGATTATGCAATAATTTCTTTATAGATTTTGTGAAACTGTTTGTGTGTGTTCTCCCTATGTTCTGTAGGTGTGGTGTTCCATGTATGTGCTGCTCTGTAAGAAAAGGCTTACTGTGCAAAGGTTTTTTGTCTGTATGGTATTTTGCAATCCCCTCTAACACTGGCCCTTGTAGATGTATTTTTATTTCATGGAGGTGGTTGATTTGATAAACTCAAATATAGTACTGTATCCGCCTATATTTATTACTGGATCCACCTACTCTAATATTTAATTATATATCCACTCTGTACATACATACATACATACATACATACATACATATACTCACTGTGTACATATGTACTTACATATGTATACACACTTTTTTACAATACACATGCACATATGTTTATTTTATCCTATTTTTTATTCCTAGATTGTATAGTGCACATTTGTATGTTTATTCTACTTTATTCTATTCTACTGTTTTTAATTTCTGCTGCTCTTTGTTTTTGTCCACTTTCTGCTGGGACAATGCAAATTTCCCACTTGTGGAACTAATAAAGGTTTATCTTCCCTCTGATCTTATTTAAACAGGAGTGAAACCATCATGCAGTGCAGCTCTGAGCCTCTAGGCTGCTTACTTTATGTAGTTGAAGTCAGTCTTGAGGGTGATGGCAGTGGAGCTGCTGCTGTTCTTTTTGAGGGCCAGCATGCTCGTCTGCCACTCCTGCACCGAGGCCCAGTCACTCAGAGCCACGTAGCACTCGCACGCCTTATTGGCCAGAAAGTTCAACACCTCAGGAGAACACTCGCTGGACTTCAGGAGGACAGTCTTCCTTCCATCTCCTAGAGAAAGAAACAGAGCTGCAGATGTGACCGGTGAACGTGACTGACCTCAGAACAGCTTCATCACCACTCTTCAGGAAATTAGTTACTAAATCATGAGTCCTCAGATTTGACCATAATTCAGTTCAGTTGTATGGGTTTCAAGCTTTTTAAATATACACTGAAGACAAAACTTCAAATATGGACGCTGTGGTGGGATTTTTACATCTGAGAAATTTATTTTGCCCAAAAATTGAGAACATCTCTGACTAAAAGTTATTATAATTGATATAGTTCAAGAGTATTTGAGTTGAAGAGAGGAGATCTGCTGTTAACCTACAGTGAGAGAAACCTATTCCAGGTGGAAACGGGCAGTGTTTGTGAATTGTTTTCGTACCGCTGCCTGTGTGCTTTGGGCTTGAGCTGTTGCTTGTGGTGGAGCTGGAGAGCTTCAGTAGGGATCTGTCGAAGCCTTTGATGGAGCAGTCCATTCCTGTGACAGCACACAGCTGCTCCTGATACTCCAGGACTGCTTTCTCAAACCTGAGACAAACACAAGAGACCATGTTAGAAATACAGCAACGTACTAATGAACACCTTTCCCCACTGCTCCAGAGTCCAGTGGTGCTGTGCTTTTTTTTTTTTTCCCCCAACCACTCCAGCTTGCCATTCCCCATGATGACCTCAGGCTTGTATGAAGCTGCTTGGACATGGAGACCCCACTCCCAGACTTGGTCGGCACTGGACTGCAATTATTTCAGCACAGTTATCTGGAATGTGAAACACTGGCGGTCCTCGGCTTGCGACGTTTCGAGATTACGACGTTCAATCCCATAAAAACGTTTTAAAAATTGAGATGTGAAAAACAGCCATTCAACACGTCCCCTTTCCTTTCATAATTACTCGTTTGGACCCCCCCCCACATTTAACAAAGTATTAGTTCACCCAGCGCTGTTGAATCTTGAATCTTTCAAGATTCAATCTTGAAAGAATCCATTCCACTTAATCGACAGGAGAATACACACAACACTGGAAATCCGCTCCGGGTTTGCCTCCAACACACCGCATGCAATTAAAGTGAATCATCAGTGCACAGACAGGCAGCTCGAAACTGGAGCAGGTAACGTCAGCCTCATTGTGCGCAAAAAAAAAAAAAAAAAGTTTGGAAACCGCTGTCCTAGGCCACGTTAAATTAATTTTCAACCAAAGTTTAGTTGAACATTCATTTAACGTGGCCTAGGGCAGCGATTTCCAAACTTTTAGGACCGAGACTTTGCACGCACGCAGCAACCCTGCGCCCCCCCCACACACCAAAACCCACCCAAAACCCCGCCCCCCACCCACCCAATAGTAGCCTACAATGCAGAAAATAATAAAAACAAAGAAAAAGCATTGAACGAGAAGGTGTGTCCAAACTTTTGACTGGCAGTGTACACCAAAATTCGTGTTACGTCACCGTCTTAGGAACGGATCTGTGTCACAACCTGAGGACCTCCTGTACTGATTTAGCCTTTTAAAGATTTCTGTAAATATTTTTACCCTGAATCTCGTGTTTTTTCTTTTGTGAAAACAGCAATGTGTGTGACAATAGTGTGGGCTGGATTGATACCGGGACTGTTTGTTCAAGAAACTCATTAGTGGCCATTAAAACATTAGTGGCCATTAAAAGGTCCTTATGAGGTGAACTGAGATCTTTGCATTATTGACATTACTAAAAATATATTGCATTCATTTAAATAATAAAGGGTTGGAACAAAGAAACAATGCATTTTTTGATTATCTGGAATCTGAATTAGACAAAGGTCCCCTAAATCAGGCTGATCTCCAGAAGAGGCCCTGAGAAACTCTTCTTTTCAGTCTGACTTACTTCCCCTCTGCCTGAAGAGCCACAGATCCCACCCAGGCCAGACTCTTGCCCATGTTGGCCTGGCTCCAGGCTGCCAGGCCCTGGATGGCTTCCGGACAGTGCAGCTCACACAGAGCCTCCACCAGCATGGTGATGGGAACCTCCATCTCCGGACCCTAAAGGAGCGAAGGAGACCTTCGGTTAAGCCTTCAACGTTCACTTAAACCAAGGTTTATCATAAACGAACACGAAACATTCAAAGTTCATGTGTAGTTTGACTGACAGTCACAAACACACCGACACGTGCTCCTTGTGTATAAAACCATGCCAAAAAAAAAAAAAAAAAGAGTAAATTAAATCTATTGGGGTTTTTTTTTTTCCAGATATTGTAACCCTGTAGAACTGGATTAAAAAAAAAAACATGCATCCCAAGTCTGTCCTATTGCTGCTATATTTGCACACATTTATTGCTGTTGATGGTTTAGAAATGCATAATTTCAAAGCAAGCAAGTGTTCATATAATGGAGAACTAAATACAAGGCCCAAGTCTCCCTCAGCCCTCTGTAATACGCTGCAAGTCTGAGTGGTACAATCCTCTTTGCGATGGTACATCTTCGCTTATCTTTGCTTAAATACAGGTGTATCGATATGAGACTGGGGGCCTCTCACAGAGGCCCCCAGTCTCATAT
>JBBIGA010000027.1:4773699-4785657 GCA_037576975.1 Alestes dentex | reverse complement strand
GCGATGGTACATCTTCGCTGATCTTTGCTTAAATACAGGTGGAGCGATATGAGACTGGGGGCCTCTCACAGAGGCCCCCAGTCTCATATCGAAACACCTGTATTTAAGCAAAGATAAGCGAAGATGTACCATCGCACACGTCCTTGAGAGCTCAGACTTACACGTTTAGCCCTGGAAAAACCCAAACACACTCCTAAACGCATTCAAACCTATCTGCCCTGGCAACACCTGCGTGTCAGTGGCGTCCAGTTTCTAGATAAGAGTGAAGTGAACATAGGATGTACCCAGTTATGACATAACGGTTACACATGGGCTCGCAAAATTCAAAGGAGGGCATCAAAACACTGTATTCATCCAGAACGTCGCTACTGTTAGTTGCACTAGATGTTGTCTTGTCTAGTTGTATTTCTGCTCGTGGTTTTTTTTTTTTTTCTTGCTCTCTCTTTCGCCCTGTGGTCTTGCGGTGTTCTGTTTTGTTCTTGTGTTGCTCCACGGACCTGGAGGCACCGAATTCGTGTCTTCAGTCGTTCGCAAATTGTTTCTTAGAACCTAACTAATAACTGTTTGCGGAGACCACAGATACCCTCCGCGTTTTTTTTTTTTTTTGGTTGATTTTTCGTGACAGTACAGAACTGTTCATGCATTTTAGCACTAAATTATTAAGAAAAATATAAGTGTACTAATTTTATAACAAATATTCACGTAAATTCAGCTAAATTTCCACATAAAATAACTGTATACATTTTTCAGTACTGTCAACACAAAGACAGCGTGTCTTGGGATGGTGAAATACCGCCGTACTCTGAGGCGGGAGATCTGAAAGTAGCCAATCCAGGAGCGTTCATTTCTCCTTGCTGCAGATTGGCTGCTGCCCTGTGACGCGTCTCTGGCAAAAGCGTAATCGATGACAAAGCGTTTTGGGAGCGTATTTCAGGGCATATTTAGGGTTTAGGCTACAAAAATAGGCATTTTTAGGCATTTTCTGTTACCACATCACCAATTCGCGTTTTCCACAATTTGCGGGTGCTTTTGGAACGCAACGCAAATTTGGGGGGTTTACTGTAGTTTCGTTTCTCTGTGTACTGTAAGTTTATGGTTGAAATGACAATAAAACCTGCTTGGCTTGACTTGCGAGGTCCTACCTGTGCGCTACTGTTCTTGATCTCCGTCAGCAGGTCAAACCCGTGGCGGATGGTCACCGCAGGCTGACCGGACAGGAGCCCCACCCTCATCAGCGCCATCCGGATCCTCGTCAGCCAGTCCTGGCAGGTCTGACGATTCGTGTAGAAAAATGTCCGAATACCCTGAGGAAGGTGACAGAGAGGAGGAAAGATCACAGCACAGCAAAAACAGCACCAGTTCCACCAAAACAGTAAACATGCTCAATTAAGCCATGTCATTTATTAACTTACCTACAGTATTTATACCCACCTCTCTTACTGAAAGCAGCATTCTGTGTACATTTCAGTGTATTCAGTAATCTTTTATTTAGATTTTGACTTGCACTATTTTATATCGCTCTAGTCTCTGTGCAGTCGTAGCATAAGCAGATTCCTCCGGGGTTTAATAAACATTTTCTGATTTTTATGTGCACGGGCTGTTTCAACACAATGCCTCATCCTTAAGGGGTATGCCAACTGTCCCTTAATCCTTTTAATTAATGAACAACAGCTGATCTACAAGTCTGGTCTGCGATTTGAGATCGAGAGTTGCACAATTTAGGTGCATTTTGACTGTCGACACTACAGCAAGATAACAGAGTGCATGCATAATGTGACATTCCGCACTTAAATGTTTTATCATACAACATTTATGCTTAATACGGACCAATATGAAATTTGACTGACCTACCTGTTGATTTGGCAGCCACTTACTACAATATTCTGCGGTGAATTTATTTTGCATATGTACAGTGCATTTAATCTAACGGTAATCTAATAAAATAGGGACGCGAATATGGACCACCATGCCACAGCAGCGTCTGTTCCGTTCACATATGCTGTCTCTGAGAATTACCATGAAACCACAACTGGCAAAGTAACTTATCCATCATAGTTTCGTTTCCAGCCTGTCAGGACTTGTGGCTGATAAACTTCGTGAGAATGTGTTTAGCATATGGTTCGGATGGCTTGTTGATTAAAAACAGCCTTGAGACCAGGGGTGTGGAACTCATTTGCCGCGGGCCGACTGGGTCTCAATTTAATGTCTTGCAAGCCAAAAAAAAAAAAAAAAAGGGTATTTAGAGGATGCGACACCAACACCCCCCCCCCACTCTAACTTTTGACTCTAGAGACACGCGTGCCCGGGGTGAAGTATTACCTTGGGTGGTGCAGTGAGCGCGTTGGCACAGCCTTCATAAGCGTTGTACATGAGCTTCTCCAGATTTTCCAAGAACTGCAGCAGCAGAGCCAGGCGGAGCTGGTTGGTGTGGTGGCCCTCGTCGCTCTCTCCCCCACTCCACTGGCTCAGCTCCTGCTCGCTGTTCAGGCTGTGGGCCGCCAGGCTGCGGATCATGCCTGCAAGAGGCGAAGAGGGAAGGGCAATAAACAAACAGCTTAACCCTCAACAGCGCTACTAAAACATCGTCTTATACAAAAGTGCATCCTTATTTGGAGTTTCTGAGCATTTGGGTCCACAGTGGAGGTTTCAGACATCACACGGAGTATTGTGTTGTGATTATACGTTACATGAAATGTACAGTTTTTGGAACTTTAAAAAAAGTCAAAATGACTGAATATATATTTACTTCTGATCGTTCAAATAAAAAAAACAGAAAAAACTTGCCGTGAGCCCGAACTCTGAAGATACTTTTGTCCTTATAGTGGATCTTATTACAATATTGATGTGTGAGAGCTGAAGATTTCTAAAAGCTTTAATATGTACATTTGTGGGTTTTTATCATATTGGCTGGCTGTGCTGTGAAAAAATAAAGTATATGAGAGACTTGTACATCACTCATTCTTTAAGGCTTTAAATATTCGAATAATATGCTCAGGATTCTCTGGATTCATGAAAAATTGGTCACAATATTTCATAGCTTCTCTCCTTAACAAAAGCAGTGAAGGTGCTGGGCAGCAGGGCTCTGACCTTCGATGGTTTGGAAGGTGTCCTGCGCTCGTCCCAGAGGGGTGCGCAGCTTGGAGAGGACGGTGAACTGGGCGGCCTCCCACACGGCCCACTGCCAGAGCACCGCCTCCGTCTTCAACAGCGAGCGGGGCACCACACCACCCTCACGCTTCTCCAGCCGCTGGCAGCTGTGGTACAACCTTTCCAACCACGGCTCCTTCCTGTCAAACACCAACACAAGTGTATTTATTACACTTCCTAAAGTTTGTCCATTTAGGATCAGTTTTCCAGCTCCTACCACACCAACCTGAATCCCACTCAATACCGAGTCTGATCCATTATTAGGAAATATGTGCAAATACATTCTGAAACTATTCCTAAAGCAGCTCTTCTTTTTCAACTTATGTATACAAGACACGCTCTGAAACTCAGACCGTCATGTGACACTTGCATAAGACTCACGATAATGAACTTGTGAAGGAAGCTGAAAAACTCTAAAAACACTTCACACAGAAAGATCCGTGTTTCTTATGAAAAGGTGAAATGGAAGCTGTGTTCTCCCCGTGCCAGTCCTCCTACTCACCCCCCACGGTGGACCGTTCCATATAAGATGAAGCTGATGAGGTCCGAGAAGTCCTGTGGGTGGAAGGTGTTGCTGGGCGCTTTGCTCATATGTCGGCGGATGGCGAGAGAAATCTCATGAATCTCTGAGGGACTGCGGTTACAGCTGGGAAAGTGGAATAAAATATATATAAATATATGGGCGCATACATAATAGATATCTGAATACACTGCGCTCATCCATCTAATGAGTGTTAACTCGCGGTCTTTTACCAAGCCATTTACAGTTAGGGACGTCTGAATACAGGTGGAGCAAACAACTCTCACCTGAAAACAGGTGGGAAAAGCGTGCCAAACTTTTTTTTGACGATTGGTGTCTGTCGTCACAGGTGAAACTTTATACTGCGACTCATCCCCCCTTTCCCCATACATTACAGAGGCGACTCGGCCACAAAAAACAAACTTTTAAACAATCAATACTCGACCCTGATCAGCTGATTAAAAATCTGTCAATACGCGCTCTCTACCGGACATCAACACTTTTTGGCTTTGGAACCAAGCCAGTATTTCAGAAACTGTGGGAGGAGAACAGACGGCAAATTGTAGCTTCAAAAAGACTTAATAAAAATAAAACCTAAGAACAATAGTGTGATTGCTTCTAAATCACAATCAAGTGTGACAGCTGCTGGGCTTCAAAAGGGTTCAAATGGCCAAACAAGCAAAACGCATTAACACAGTAATAAACCTTTGCAACATGCAACATTACATATACATCATTAATATATCTCTCGAGACATGGGACACGCAGAAGACAGCAAACTCACCTCAGTGTAACATGCAGCGGGACAGATCTCAGTAACTTGCCAAAAGCTTGCCTGACTCTCACCGCTGAGTGAACCAGCTGGACGCGGCACACGTCCACACACCTGTACAGAGAACAGGCTGGAAGGTTAAGATACGTGATGTACAAACGTGTGTGTGTGTAATAAATGACAGAACGCATGTACCAACCTCTGCAAAAGCTCTGTGGGCAGGGAGGAGGACAGAGTCTGCAGACTGCTGCAGGTCTGCAGGCATACAGTGGGTTCTTCATTCAGAGCTTCACCAAAAAAAACAGACAGTCACGTCAATCAGGGGTTCACAGCACAACAGATTTTCTCAAGAACAAATCAGGTAAACACCATGTAGCTGTGCGTCTGGCAGATAACAGAGAATTTGCATGCAATGCATATCCCGCACATAAACTAATCTACCCGTTCTTGAACTAAGCCTGAAGTGTTTTTCGTTCCACTCACCATTTGCAAGAAGGCCTTTACAGAATTTGTGAAATGAGGGCAAAGAAAAAAGTGGCGAATACGTCTCGGATTTCTTCATCATCAGAGCGACCTCCAGGGACCAGGTGAGCAACAGCCTCCTGCAGAAATGAAGCCACACTGGCATCAAACTTGGAAAAGAAGTAAAACGCACAAATATACACACACACACCAACAAAATGTTTCCTTTAAATCATGAACTTAACCAAGCTGAGAGTCAAAATATTATTACAGAATGATGTATGGGTGAGGGAGCGCGAGACACAGAGGGAGAGGGAGAGAGAGAGGGAGAGGGAGAGAGAGAGGGAGAGAGGGAGAGAGGGAGAGAGGGGTCGAAAGCGAGACAGAGCGAGATTAAGAGCGAGAAAGAGACAAAGCTAGAGACAGAGAGAGAGCGAGAGAAGGCAAGAGGTAGAGAGAGGCCGAGAGTCAGAGAGACAGAGCGAGAGAGACTGAGAGCGAGAAAGAGACAGAACAAGTGAGAGACAGAGCAAGAGAGAGACAGAGCAAGAGAAAGACAGCAAGAGACAGCGAGAGAGAGACAGCGAGAGAGAGAGAGAGAGAGAGAGACAGCGAGAGAGAGACAGCGAGAGAGAGAGAGAGAGAGAGAGAGAGAGAGAGAGGAGGAGGAACCGAGGAGGAATCTGGAACCTAACCTGTGTTCTCCTCACCAGCTCTACTTTTACAAACAAATCTTGAACCTTTTTACTGCTTTCTTGTTTGTGTGCATTTAGTCTAATGTTAACTTTGCAAGCAGAAAGACACTTTATCACACGCTGGTTTTCATAAGACTTTTGCACAGTACTGTATCATGTCTAGAACTAAAGGTTTTATGCAGGATGTGAACACCTGACATTTCAAAATAACTCATAGAACATAGACCCACAGCCTATTTTGAATTTCTGATTTTGCAATGTCACGCCCATTTAAGCTGGAAGTACAAGGAGTGCCTCAGTCCGGCCTAGTTTTTGAATGAGTCCCAATAAAGAGCATACAATCAGAACAGAGACCATTTACACGCATTCATTTTTTTCAAGGTACAGTATTGTTTAACTTATGAGAGAAGTGGAACAAGTGTCATGTAAAAGCATACATTAGCATATACATCATGTGAGGCTAGCCCCTTTAATACTGAGGACGCAGAGAAGATTCTAGTTGAAACATTGTAGAATAGCTTTGTCTCTGGAATGCTCTCAGCATGTATATTGTAGAAGCCAAATGCCAACTTTCAAAAGTGTTTGTGGAGAGAAGTCTGAGCAATGTTTAGAAACCAACATGCCCTTTGGCTAAAGTTACACCATCCTGCGACCAATTAACGCAGTGTTTTCCATGTTTGTGCGGCAGACAGAGATGAACTCTGATGTGTGTCTCTTTGAAAAGCAGCTGAGACACGCAACCTTTTCCCCCTTTAAACACACGGCGGAGATTTGCCGGCCCACTGGGCTTTTTCCACACTGCCTTTAGGGCTTTGTTTTGTTTTCCGGTGGAGACTGCACTTCTTCCATTACGACTCTCAACCGCGGGTGCAGATAGTGCCGAAGACGGCGCTCTTTCATTTTAATAGCGCATGACTCGCCGTTCCATTTTTAATAACTGAGACTCGACATTAACTGGCAAAAATCGACAAAACAGACACTGATAGGAAATTCAAATACGCTTTCAGAACAAAACCACTTAAAGTGCACTTTTGGCTTTATCTTGCCTCTTTCTCGGACGGATTGAATTAACTGAAAATTCCCCTCAAACACTCAAAAACCTACATTGGAAAAGGGGGGGGGCAGACACTAGACGGATAGATAGACGGACACACACACACACTCACACACACACACACGTACAATTCGAAGGCCATTTGTGAGGTCAGGCACTGATGTTAGATGAGAAAGCCTGGCTCGTAACTGACATTCAAGTTCATCCCAAAGCTGAACTGCGTTTAGGTTAAGGATTTGTGCGGGTCACTGAGGTTCCTCTAAACTTGTCAAACTATATCTGTATGGACTAACTTTTGTGCACTGAGATAAGGTCATTCTGGAACCAGAAAGGACCTTCTGTAAACTGTTGCCACAAAGTTGGAAGCATAGAACGGTGCACAATATCTTTGTACAGTACAGCGTTAACATTACCCTTCACTGGAAGACCAGACCCTGCAAAAAGCCTCAGACAATTATCACTTTACTGTTGGCACTTTGGATTTTGTAGTGTTCTCCATGCACCATACCCAGATTCTTCCTACAGCCTTCTAGGTGATGAATACTCAAGAGAACATACCACCGTTCCAGAGTCAAGTGGCGGCAGCCGTTACACCTCTTGAGCCGACGCTTGGCATTGCGCATGGTCATCTTTGGCTTTTGTGCAGCTGCTCAGTCATTGAGACTCATTTCATGAAGCTACTGATGCACCGTTTTTGTTCTGTGGTGAGTGATGCAGAAAAGGATAGGCAATTTTAACGTGCTATGAATTAAAGGAATACATGCTAAAGTTGCTAACAATGAATAGAAACAAGTGGTCACTTGTTAGCACGCCATTTAAACGAGGCTAATTGGTGACTTGGGTTTTATCCACTGTTAATAACACGGGTATTATTAACAAAATGATTTCTTTAGAGAAAGAAAAGAAGAAGAAACAGGAGAGATAGATCAGCAGAAAGCGACGACCTGCATCAATATGTTCTTAGTAGGCCTGAGTTTTTGTTCAGCAAACACTTCTTTGTGACTGACTAAGCTCCAAACAGCCACTGGAGTTCTGACCAAATGAAAGTTTAGTACTGAGCAGTACTTAATGCACTAAAACACAGCCTGTAAACTTTTTGCTTCAGGTAGCCTGCATGATTGAATCTTCTACTGTTACTTGCTTGTTCTTCAGTGCTCTTCTACTGCTGGGTGTTTGAGGAGGAGGGGACAGCGGGTAAATATAGCAGAACGCTGTGGGTGCATTGGTGTGCAGTGCTTCTCCAGCTGACATGACTTCAGAACTCAGTTCCCATCTGTGTGGGTGGCAGCAGGACAGCAAGAACACAAAGTGTGGACACACACTGGTCTCAGGGGCAACCAGAAGACATCCTGGCCCTTACGGAGGAGGATCTGACACACGCCTCAAAGCTGCGAGAGAACTTCTGATTCAAAAAGTCAAACAAAGTGCTACATTTGCAATGCAGAGAGGATCAGAGTGCGTATAAGAGCTGTTCTTATGAAAAATTGCGTGCTTTTGGATAAATTATAAATGTTTCTGTTAACTTCTGCCGCAGATGACATTATACGAGCCTGCGAATTACACATGTTTGGGTACATTCTCACAAACGACTGCAATGAGGGGGGATTTAAATTAAATCCTGCTCTATTTGAGACAGAATAAAGGCAACAGACACTGAGCGAGCAGTTCAAAACATGTGAGATCTTCCAATTCCATCTGAAACGAACGAAGCCGCTGCCATCACAGACCCAGCAGACATACAAACACATTAATACTGTCTTTAGCAGAAAAAAAAACCCAAACAAAAACAAAACAAGAAACGTCCCGCAAGCCCATCAGCGCTGCTCAAGTCCAAACGGCTGTTCACTTAGAGAGCAGACGAACGCCACAGTGCATTTCCAGAAGAGTCCATCAGCACGCGGCTCAGAGTGTAATTAACAGCTGCTCCACTGACGAGGTGCTTCATCCTCCCACGCCCATTATCGCCGTGTCGTCACACCGTACCTCAACGCGACAACAGCGAGTGAGAGTCGGGGCTGAGAACGACACATTGAGATGTGTCTGCCTCTCGTCTTATCGTTTTAAGAGAGAGAGAGAGTGCGAAAGAGAGGATGCGAGAGAGAGAGAGAGAGCAATAGAGAGCGAAAGGGAGAGAGAGAGAGAGCACGAGAGAGAAAGGGATGGCCACCCGTTGTTTATTGTCCTGCGGTAATGGGACAGAGTAATTTCTCGTTTGTAATAATATCAAAAAGCAATTACGCGCGGCGTGAATAAAAGCCAGCCAACAATGGAAGCTATCAATCATACTGGAAAGAGGCATGAACGAGAGGAGGGTTTTTTTTTTGTTCCCCTCCTTCGTTCATTTTTCTCTTCTGCTTGTCTTCTGTGTGCTCTTCTCATCAGAGTAAATGGGTTTGACTCAAGAGCAGAGCAGAGAGGGAGCAGAGAGAGAGGAGCAGAGAGAGAGAGAGAGAGAGAGAGCGAGATAGAGAGAGAGAGAGAGAGAGAGAGACAGAGAGAGAGAGAGAGACAGAGACAGAAACACACAGAGAGAGAGAGAGAGAGAGAGAGAGAGAGAGAGAGAGAGGCCTGCACTCCAACCCTAATATATTCTATGTGCACACAAGTAGCCGGCTGATGATGCCTGTGCTAGTCTGCTAATAACCCACTGGTATCAGTTTACCTGCATCTGCAGTCATATTGCCATTCCTGTGCACTGTCAAAAGCTTAATAACTTACGAATTTCAGATATTATGCTGTCTAATAGGCCCGGTGCCATCTGCCAGCTGCTCATTTACCACCTGTCTTGGGCCTTTCTTGCAGAAACAGACAAACTGCGTACACAGATCCAAACTCAAAAGAGAGCATGTCACAAAAGCACCGGCTTTTCCAAAGAAGCTTCAAATCTTGTGTTTTGAACAGGTAATGAGATCAGGACTGTTAGGAAAACACCAAGCCCGTCACTTTGCATCCTATTCAAAGATGTCTTCCACTCTCAGTAGAGCTATATCAGAATCCGAAAACTTTATTGATCCTGGAGGAAACTGCTTATGCAATGACTGCACAGACAAAGACGAGAATAACATAAAATATTCCATACAAAACTGAACTCCTCCGTGTGCAGCCGATTCCTTATCTCAAAATGTTTCACTCTGTGCTGTGAGCAACCAGACCAGCCACGGACATTCCTAGATCAAAGACGACCTGGGTTCACAGATCACACGTCAAAACCGATGCAGACTAATGGGGGTGGGAGTGAGCACTGTAAACTCGAAACGTCGTATGTCGAGACCGTTGTAACTCGGGGACTCCCTGTATTGGAAGGTACACTATATGGAAAAAAGTATTGGGACGACTGACCGTTACACCAATGGGGACTTTAATTATACTGCATTCAAATCTATAGACTTTAATCTGGAGTTGGTCCCACTTTGCAGCTATAACAGCTTCCACTCTTCTTGGAAGACTTTCCACTAGATTTTGGAGTTTCTGTAGAATTTGTGCCCATTCATTCTGTAGAGCATTTATGAGGTCTGACACTGATGTTGGATGGGGTTGAGGTCAGGGCTCTGTGCGGCTAGTCGAGTTCTTCAACACCGAACTCATCCAGCCATGTCTTTATGGAGCTCGCTTTGTGCACTGAGACACAGTCGTGCTGGAATAGAACAGATTCTTTCCCAGAATGTGTCTAGAGAGCTGGAAGCATGGTGTCCCAAATGCCTTGGTCTGCTGAAGCATTAAGATTGTCTTGGAAGTGAGTGACCCAGGCCATGTTCCAATGTCTTTGTCCATCCAGTGTATGTCACAATTGCAAAATAGCATTTTGAGTTTGGACCATGCTTTTGTTATATGACTGATATAAAGAAGGCTTTGCATAGCTGTAGGGGAGGAAAAAGCTCTGGGGAGAGCTGCATAGCTTCTACATGAGCTAAAAGTCCAGTCCCCGCTATTTAATGAACAGACACAAAGCTGAAAGAGGCCTGGGAAACAGGGAGAAGATGGAGTGGTGGTGTGGTGCACAACAAGGAAATCTCAGGGTAGAAAAGGAAATATATAGGACGTTCAATAGGAAGGAGGAAAGCTGAAACTTCACTTATTCAATAACTCCATTTGGTCCACGTTGTTCCCATGTCCAGAACATTTCACGGCTTTCTTTATTCACCCTCTAAACAAGCCTTTGCCAATGCAAGAGTCATAAATTCCTCCATTCTGGAATAGCTTCTCGGGGTATATTGTCCAGCCCTACTAAAGGAACCACACTCCCATATCTGATCTGGATACCCCTCCGCAAGGTCATCCTACCATTTCAGGGCTATTAGTGGAAAACACCAGTCACGTATCACTGAACATAAGAACATACACGGAGTGTAATACATTTACTTCCAAATAAATGCTTTGACCAAAGCATTTTAAGGTTAATGTGTATAGTAAAAGATACTTAAGAGGCTGTATTCATTGCATTTATTTTTGTGTGGGATTTATTTTTAATGGCAAGGCTGGCTGTGTGAAGCTTTCTCTTCAGCAGCAGCTGTTATACACGCCCTGGAGCAAATCACAGCTTCTGGACCTTTTATTGATCTCTCTCCGTCTCTCTCTCCTTCTCTCTCTCTCTCTCTCTGTCTCTCTCTCACTCTCTCTCTCTCTCACTCTCTCTCTCTCTCTCTCTCTCTGTCTCTCTCTCTCCTTTCTTTCTTTTATTCTTTCTTTATTTATTTATTTCTCTCTCTCTCTTTCTCATCGTCTTTTTCTTTCTTTCTCTCTCTACTTTTTTTCTCTCTCTCTCTTTCTTTCTTTTATTTCTCTCTCTCTCTCTCTTTCTTGTAACGTTATCTCTGGAGTTTGAGGAGTGTGTGTCTGAGGCCCTGGTGTCTGGTGTGTGCTGTAATGGTGGAAAGGTCACAGTGTATCTTTGCCCTTGTGTGTTAAGTCTTTCTGTGAGTAGTACGGGGGGGTAGTGGCTGGAAAGTAGGTGTGATTCTCCCAGCAGGACATGTTTAGTCCACTCAAGCTCTTTAACTCTTTAGCCTAATTTATCCCTCTTAGAGCGTGAGAGCGGCTTCAGGCTCAGGTTTGGGTCGGGTTTCAAACGTATCAGTACCGAGCTGAGCCTCGAAGTTGCGGATTTGGGGTGGAGTCGGGCTTTGACTTGCACATTTGCACAATACTGACAGTCAGTCTAACTGAAATGGTACGTATATCATTTGTATCAAGTTAACTCATCTCAAGAGTGTATCAGTAAACTCTGATTTCAGTAAATATAAACGATGTAAAACAGTCTAGAACCGGCGTTTACCCTCAGAACTCAGAGTGTATCAGTAAACTCTGATTT
>JBBIGA010000027.1:4759432-4773599 GCA_037576975.1 Alestes dentex | reverse complement strand
TCCCTGTAACTAATGACTGGAAGACTGTCCCTGTAACTAATGACTGGAAGACTGTCCCTGTAACTAATGACTGTAAGTCACTCTGGATTAGGGCGTTAGCAAAATGTCCCTTTACTGAATTAGGCAGCACGCAAACAGTCAGTTAATGTGTTGGATGCTAGAAAAATGGGCAGAAGGATGGGAAAGAAAAATGGTGAACTGGTGACAGGGCCTTGAGCGCCCAAGGTTCACTGATGTGCATGAAGAGCTAGCGTCTCTCATCAGATCCCTCAGAGGAGACTGCTGACAAAATTAATGCTTGCTATAACACAAACGTTCTCAGTACGCACAGTGCAACACAGATTACTGCGTAGCTGCAGACCAGTCAGAGCGCCCGTGTTCTATCTACCACTGAATGCCTACAATGGGCAGGTGTGCATCAGAACTGAACAACGGAGTAACCCAAGAAGGTGGCCTGGTCTGATGAGTTACGTTTTCTCTTACATCATGTCAACTGCAGGGTGCACGTGTTGCTAACCAGGGGAAGAGATGGTACCAGGAGGCACCAACAAGCCAGCCGAGGCAGTGTGACACTCTGGGCAATGTTCTGAGAATCCTTGTATTCGCGTAGATATCACTCTCACCCTAAACTATTTTGCAAACCAAGCACACCTCTTTGTGGCAACACCATTCCCCAATGAGAGTGGGTCTCTTCCTGCCATGCTACAAGCACTGAAGTCTTTGTCTTGGTCCTCAGACAATCCCTGAACAAGGAGGTGAAATGGCCTCCTGAATCTCCACGTCTAAATCCGCTCAACACCTACAGGATGTGCTGATGAAGGCCCTACCTCACAACTTACATCTGCTGCTAACGTCCTGCTGCCAGATACTACAGCACACCTTCAGAGGTCTTGTGGAGTCCTGATGAATCATTTTGCAGGGTTCCCACCCTAAGTCAGACTTAAAAGTCCCTGACTTTTCCATGACTTTCCCTGACCAAAAAGCAGAATTTCCATGACCTTCCGTATAAAGAAATGTCAAATATAACGTTTGGATGCTGAGCAGAAAAGGGCATTTAAAGGGGTTATAGAATTAAAAACTGCATTTACATCATTGTTGTTGAATATAGGCAGCTTGGCGTGTTGACCGGACCAGCCCAAAACCTCAACTCCATCTCTAACATCTTCTACATGCATGTTTTATCTAGAAATGGCCACGGTAAAATGGGCCATTCTGAACTAAGCAGCTCTACATGCTATAAAGCTGCTTGATGTGGACGACTGGAGAAGCGCAGGGATGGGAAGTTGAGACGAGGTACAACTTTTCAGCGTCTTCATCAGTCGTGGCTCGTAAGTGCACGCTCTCCCATATTGGAGAGAAGTATGACCGATTTACATACTTCGCATTTTGCTCTTCTGTCATCATCTCTTTGGGTGAGCCAGTCCTTAAATTCTTCATTTTCAAGACAAATATCTTGAAATTTACACTTGCCTGGCATGTTTGGTAAGTTAGAGAGTGTAAGGACATATGTCGACACAGACTTCGCAAAGATTTTGCGTTGTAGAATGTTGCACATTTTTAAAGCAGGAGAGGTTTTGAGCAAAACAAAAACACTCACTGGGAACAAAGACGCATAAATACACATCAGGTTTTGGCTACTGCACTATCTGCTACTAACAAAATTCCCTGATAATTCCCTGACTTGGCACCCAAATGATCAAATTCCCTGACTTTCCCTGTCTAGAAATGCCTTTCCTGAAATTCCCTGATATTCCAGAAATTCCCTGACCCGTGGGAACCCTGATTTTGGTGTCAAGAGGGGGGCTTACATGATCTTCAGCAGGTGGTTTTAATGTTAAGGCTGACCGGTGTAACTACAACTATATTTACGATTGCAGTAAAAAAAGTAACAAGGATGTTTATTTTGTCATTTCAGGTGGTGATGCCTAGAGGGTAGGATACTTTCCTCTGGATTCGAATCCTACCTTCAGTACACCACCACTGGGTTCCTGAGCAAGACCCTTAACCCCAAGTTGCTCCGGGGAGACTGCCCCCTGTAGGTAGGGACCGGAAGTCGCTTTGGATAAAAGCGTCTGATAAATGCCGTAAAAGTAAAAGTTACAAATGTTTTGAAAACACAGTCCCATAACGTTAATATTTAAAGTGGTAAGTGCTTACTGCCAAGATCATTTTTTCATCATTTTAATATCGGCAGAAGATTGCTAGCTACCACAATCTTCACTGTATTTGTTTCTCAGAGTTAAAAGATGCTGTTCCCTCCAATCATCTGCATTCCACTTCAAACAGTCTCAGAAAAATTGTTTAGGGTTGCCAGATTGCTCAGGATCTTTCAGATTAGCTATGATAATGATTATAATAATAATAATAATAAACAACTATAGTCTCAATATTAATAATAAACATATATAAATAAGCCTTCGTATTCGTAAAGCATATTTAAATGTTCTAGTTATTTTTGAGCTAAATCACAGGTGACACACTGCCGTCATGAAGGGCAGGTCTCCAGCTGATTTTCCACGCTCTCACCAGCAAAACCTGGAAATTAAACACTAACAACTATATTCCTTAACTTTTCAGTCTCCCTGCTTTCACATCATAGTGTTTTTTCTTTTGCCAACACACTCTTCTGTGTTGAATACACAAAAGGCTTTATGATCATCATAATTTGAGATCTGCAAAACACTTCAGCCTAAACAATCTAAAGCATTGAGCAGCATGAACGGAGAAAATGTGAATACACTGCTCCCAACTCTCTTAAGCAATTCCGGCACCAACTCCTGTGGCAAGGGCAGTTGTAAAGATACTTGTCCACAATTTTACATTTTTAAGGAAGAAAGTTTAGTTTCTAAAGTTAGGATAAAGCAAAAAAAAAAAAACCCCACAACAACAACATGATGCTTTCGAGGCTCGAAAATAAAATCAATCTGTATCATTAGCACACGTGGACCATAACATGCCTGTGTTCCAGGATGGATTTAGAAAATAATCTTAGTGCCGTAGTTAAGCGATTTAAGCTAGATCTGGAGCAAAAATGAAAACCTGTATGGAAAGGTCGAGTTGGAATTTGAGGACAAATCTCTTCGGACAGATGTGGCTAACAGTGGTCAGCTTGGAAAGGGAGGAAAGGGTAGAGACAGAGGAGCACCAGGACCAGCAGAAGCAGGAAGATCTTACCACAGGACTCAGGGGTTCCTTCAGCCACGGCACATTCACTCTTCTGTACCAGCACTTCTGCCCCACACCCCCCATGGAGAAACGCAACACAGCACATCACAAACAGCGGACAAAACAAAGACAAATGACAAGACGACAATGGGAAAAGAGTGCAAATAAAAGAAAAACAGCAATGTCAGCAATGTGAGTGTGGCTGTTTTAAACTCCCTTATACTGCAGGCACATTAGTCATTTTTAGACAATTTTAGAACATTTATCCATCAACCACTACGAACTAACTGAACCCAATATGTACGTTTTGAGACCCAATATGTACGTTTTGAGGGTGAGTAGGTTTAAAGATGACCCCCATACAGGTCTTAAGACTTTAAAGGGGAAACAATGTATCGTAAACCAATGTGTAACAGAGAAGCCGTTTTACATTTAAGGTTTTTCGGTTTAGGCAGTAGACAGTATCCCATGACATCCAGAGTCAAAATCACTGATGACCAAGGAAAAGTAACGTCATGTAGACTATCACTTCATTGTACTTTATTCTTGCCTCAACTTTGTGGCAGAAATCATACATGACTAAGACAATTTTATTGCCTATTTTCCAGCTCTATATGCATGCCAGCAAATGAAACTCTTTATTCATGTCATTATTAATTACTCAACAGTCAGTTCTGCCATCTGTGCGCTCTTGGTCAGAAGTTCTTCACTTGCATACAAATTCAGCCAACGCTCATTGGGAAATAATGAGAACAAAATCAGCACTAACTGGAAAACACATTGAATGGTGGGTGGTTTAGACTCATGCATGAAAAGAAAATGAAAGTCCAGCAGGAGAGAAATGAGCACACACAACATATTCTGATCTCCAAACACATCAGTGGTTCAATGAGATAAATGGATAGCAAGAAGGGGACTTCCAATAGTTTCTGCAAAATTACATGGTCACTCCGTGTGGTTTGATAAGAGATGCTTCACAAGAAATTCTGAAAAACTTCAAGAATTGCTCACAGTGGTGATAAAAGGAACCAGACATCTGAAGAGTGAAATGCCTTTAAGATCTACCTCACAAAAAGTTATTACTTGAAATGGCTATGAATGGTATGACACTAGAGACCTAATGCAATAGTTTTGAAAGGTCTGGGAATAATTTTTTTTTTTTTTTTAAAGCCTGTTAAATACATGCAGGGTGTTACAAGGAAAAACACTTTTCAAAGGATTTTTTTTTCCAGACTGACCACAATTCTAGCATATCCAACACCAGATGACAAATTCAGAAGAGACAAATATACTGGTAGTTTTGTATAATAAATAAAACAGATCATCCCTATTTTTTATATTTACGTTAATATTTGTTTTATTTTATTACGTTAATATTTATGTTTTATTCTTCTTAATAATTTAGCACTAAAATGTATGAAAATGTATATATTGCTACGAAAAAAGCTGTGACGTCCGGGCCTCGTCCGCCACAGCCCCTCGTCCTCGTGCTGGTTGTTTATGTTTAGCCACCCAGCAGAAGGACGAGGGGGCGTGGCGGATGAGGCCTGGACTTCACAAAAGTAAAAAAAAAAAAATGCGGAGGATATCTGCAGTTTCCGTGTTAGTGCGGGGGTTTCACCCAACAAGTATTAGTTCAGTTCTTACTGTACTCAGAATGACTGGACTTCCCCATTAAAGGATAGTCACTAGTGAAAGGTTTGAACCTTTTTTTAAAGTTTATCTGGACAATTAATTAGTAACATTGTCTGAAGAACTGAACTAGAGGTCTCCAGAAGCACGAGATGCAGCAATTTATTTATTCATTTTTAAATCTGAACAATGTTCATGTGGGTTATCCACACTGCCTCTGACTCTGAATAACTCCTTCTCTCCCTTTTTACTATTAAACAGTTTTATCAAAGGTTTTTAAAAAAACTGCACAAAAAGCAGATCTGTTAAGTTTTTTTACTCTTAGTTCCAGAGAAGCCTATACACACTACAGCTGCTCTGCAACTACTGGGCCACAAAGTCCACCATATTTCTGGAATTTATCATTTAAAAAGTTCGCTTTTGACTGGAAAGCTATAGAGGTTATCGTTTCACGCATGTGTGCGATCAGAAAAAAAAAAAACTACTAGCGTTGAAAACCTTTAAAATGTTTTTCAGGCAAGCCATTAGGTTATCCAAAACATTTTTCACAGTCAAAAGTCAAAAATCTACATTGACTGGTATAATATTTTCCCCACTTGTAGATAACTGCATGTAAGTAAAAGTACCCCCACCCCCAAACCCTTCTGAGGAAAATGAAAGCTGTTCTTTCCCCATTTCACTCACATGCTCTTTTGAACTAGCTGTTTATGACAGTTCTGCGTGCAAAACCTTTAACATTCAACCACTTACAATATGAATAATACCATAAAACGTAACTGGCACATTCACATTCTACTTATCATAACCACAATATGAATGACAATGCAGGAAGCTTTGTTTCTCTTTTCAGCTGCCCAGTAATGGATGGAAAAAAAGAGTTTCCCCAGCTGTGATAATGTCTGCTGACTGCCAAAACAGGGCCAGGAACATATGCATAGATTATGGTCAGCAACTCTGAATCATACGACCGCCTGAGCCAGCTCCTCAGCAGCAACCGGATAAACACAGGCTCCGAGGAAGAGGCAAGGCAAAGGAAACTGAGAAATCACGGACAAAAACCTCACATACTCATAATGTACCAACAGCTCTTTACCATAACGGATGATGTTAATATCAAGCAGACTTGCTTGTGAGATATTTTTATGTTAAATGACACACAGGGGGTCCTCGAGTTACAACACAGATCCGTTCACACGCAACCAAACTAGTTATGGGGGTGAGCGTTGTAAACTCGACACGTCGTATGACGTAACCTGCGGACCCCCTGAAATGATATGAATGAAAATGGACAAAAGCTCAGCCAAAATTTAGACTTCAAAATGACACATTTATAGATAACCGAGTGTAGATATTTACAGATAATCAAGTATAGATATTTACAGATAACCGAGTGTAGATATTTACAGATAATCAAGTATAGATATTTACAGATAACTGAGTGTAGATATTTATAGATAACCAAGTATAGATATTTACAGATAACTGAGTGTAGATATTTACAGATTTATAGATAACCAAGTATAGATATTTATAGATAACCGAGTATAGATATTTACAGATACAGTGTTATACAGTGCCAAACCAGATAAAATTACTACAGTTTGAAGCAAGTGATTGTATGATTTAGACAAACCATTACTCTTTTAGTGGTGGATATTATCACCTTTTACTAGTAAGCAAACCTTACAACCAATCATGACTACACAGAAGATTTAAAATATTACTACATTTATTATTTATCTTCTCCCATAACACTTAATGAACATAACCCATCTACGTTATTAAAACATTTGAGACTGTAAGAGGAATTTAAATTGTCCCTCCAAAGTTTTGCTGATGCATTAGCGTTGTATGCAATGGGTTTGTTTCAGTTTTATCAAAATAAAAAACATCCTTAAAAAAGGCCACAATAGGCAGCAATTAGATAAAACCCCCAATAAATAATATTAGTCCACAGCTTTATTTTTAGGCTGAACACATATCAAAGGGTCTGCTATGTTCAGCTAAAAATTGTTATGGCACTGATATTTAAGATAAACTTCTGGAAAGTCTTTAAACGACAACACTGACATACAGGTGGATATAATGACTAATATATTTGTGCATGTGTGAGTTTATATATGTGTCTCTGTGTGTGTGTGTGTGTGTGTGTGTGTGTGTGTGTGTGTGTGTGTGTGTGTGTGTGTGTGGTGTGTGTGTGAGAGAGAGACAGAGACAGCGAGAGAGACAGCGAGAGAGAGACAGAGACAGAGAGACAGCGAGAGAGAGAGACAGAGAGACAGAGAGAGAGACAGCGAGAGACAGAGAGAGAGAGAGACAGCGAGAGACAGAGAGAGAGAGAGACAGCGAGAGAGAGAGACAGCGAGAAAGAGAGACAGCGAGAGACAGCGAGAGAGAGAGACAGCGAGAGAGAGACAGCGAGAGAGAGACAGCGAGAGAGAGAGACAGCGAGAGAGAGAGAGAGAGAGAGAGACAGCGAGAGAGAGAGAGTGTGAGAGAGTGTGAGAGAGTGTGAGAGAGAGACAGCCATCGAGAGACAGAGTGCGCAAGAGAGAGGGAGCGAGAGAGAGAGCGAGGGAGCGAGAGAGAGAGCGAGGGAGCGAGAGAGAGAGCGAGGGAGCGAGAGCGAGCGAGCGAGACCTGCTCTCAGGGTTGAGGTGATCTTTGCTCAGCAGCGTGCCCAGAAGACTGAGGAGAGTGCTGAAATGCTTCTTGGTTGCCGTGGTAACTGTGCTGATGACGGCGCCATCGAACAGCGATGGGGACGAGGAACTCAGGCTGCTGGAGATGAAGTGGTCGTGTCTGCCGAGAAACAGAGAGACGTGGGGGTAAATAAAAAAAACTCATACGTTTAAATATGTCGCTCAAAATCAAGGTCAATTCACCTTGATCAAGGATTCGAAGGTCTTTTTGGATTAACAGAGCAACATTACACACCTGATCTCCTGTAGAGCATTCGGTTCTTAGTATAGCGTAAGTCACATAGGAGTATTATGTATAAGAGTACAGAAGCATCGATGCAACAACATTTAAAATGGCTGAAAGCAGCTAATGACGGAGGCTCCAAGACTGATTCCCCGGTGCGTACCTGGTGCAGTGAGAGTAGAGGGTGTAGAGCACTGCATACTGGACTGCAGGGTGGTGCACGGCCAGCTCACTGTGAACCACCACCAAGTTCTGGCTGAGCAGAGCAAATACAGTCGGAGACAGAGCCCACATCTGCAACACAAACACAAACAGGATTGGGTCTATGTAACTATCATTACATCTTTACATAAACTGAAAATAACAGAAGATCTGAAAACAGTAAGAAAACAGAAGGTTGCGGACAGGATTTATGCATGAGACACACACACTAATATATACACACACACATTCAAAGGGGGTTACTGCTGAACCGTGTATAAGCGGGGGATTACTCTGTGTGTGTGTGTGTGTGTGTGTGTGTGTGTGTATACACACACACACATATTTTTTTGTTTTTATGACGTCTGGACCTCATCAACCACGCCCTCTCGTCCTTGAGCTGGTTGTTTATGTTTGGCCGCAGCAATAAGTTACCAAGGCAATCAGACACCTGAACAGAATGAAGCTCCGCTGCTCAGTGCTGCCCCAAACAAACAACCAGCACGAGGAGATGAGGGGGCGTGACCCAAACGTAAACAACCAGCACGAGGACGAGGGGGCGTGGCCCAAACGTAAACAACCAGCACGAGGACGAGGGGGCGTGGCCCAAACGTAAACAACCAGCATAAGGACGAGGGGGCGTGGCCGACGAGGCCCGGACATCACAGTCAGCTGTACTCAGAGGCGGGAAGTTTGAAAGTAGCCAATCCGAGAACGTTATTTATTTCTCCTCGCTGCTGATTGGCTGCTGCCCTGTGACGCTGCAGTCCAGAATTTCCCCTGTGGAGCGTCTCACGTGTTTGTGTTTTTCATTTTGTTCTTCTTAAAGTTCTGTATTTTTATTACTGAAAACTAAAATGTTCACAATTTTCCACCTCCCCACAATTTACCCAGCACAAGCTAACTATTCAAATATTACTTAAAATAGCTCTGCTCTGGAACTACGACGATAATGTAGCTAAACAGTAACAGCCACCAGTTTATTCAGCGCCGTGCTCCGTCACACAACTGCCTCCAATTAAGGTTGTCAGGAACACACAACCGACTCAGAAATAAGACATGTCTCGCCTGCCACACTAAAATACAGGTAAGGAGAAAGTTGTTAGAAACATCACTTCAACCCTGTGAGCGATACAAAGAGGCTGCTCACCCCGATGAGGGAGTTTTTGGTGTTGCCGATGGTGGTGAGGGTGCTGAGGTTGAAGATGAGGATGAACTCGGCTCTCTCTGGACTGAGCTGAAGCTGGCTGAAGGCTGGGTGCTGGATGTGCGGGCAGGCTGAGGGCAGCCCCAGTGGTCCCAGCAGGCTGTTTAGGGCACAACCCATCTCCCCCAGCACCAGCTTATACGCCGCCTCCAGAATGGGGATGTTTTTAAGGCTCAGAACGGCCTGGTACACACCATGTGCTGCTGCCATTACCTGCAAAGCAAAAGCCAATTGAGCAAGGAAATAAAAGAGGAAAGCACAGAGTTCTAAACGATGCTGATTCATGCCGTACCTCCCGCTCTCTATGGAAACGCAGCTCCAAAAGTTGTGAGTTAGGAGACAGCAGTTTTTCCACAAACGAGGCAGGCAGCTTGGTGTTTATCTGGTCGACAATCTGCAACCATAAAGAAAGCAAGTTAAGTACGCAGATAAAAACAAGAGACATATCTACTGATCAGCAAAGCTGACAAATGACTGCAATACATTTAGGCATTAAAAATAATCCTCTATGAATAATGCACAGCACAGATGGTCTTTGTGACAAACTGCAATATACTACAGAAGCACAGGGGGGCGATATGGAGGCTCCAGTGCCATAAAACGACACACCTGTTGTCATGAGCAGAGAAGCGATCAAGCTTTAAAGCTACTAAAGAACACTTGACATAAAACTCAACTGCTGAATACGACAAAAGACATCATTTGTTTTCAGGAATAAACACAGCTGAGAACACAGAAGCAATCCAGAAAAGTACGTTATTTGGACTGCAGTACGAATGGAGTCTCATACATGTTGTGGATTCATAGATGTTTTAAATGCGCCAGTTATTTCAATGGCATTCCTCCTTTAATTATCAAATGCACTAGACCTCCAAAATTTGTCAGGGTTATGTTCCAAGAGTACCCGCGAATTGTGAAAAAAAACAAAAAACAAAACACCAATTTGTGATGTAGTTAAGAAAAAAAAAAAAAAAGCCTATTTTTATAGTCTAAACCCTAAAAATGCCCCCAAATAGGCTACTTAAATTTCATTTTAAACTCAGCTTAATAGATTACCCTTAAAAAAATGTAAAGCTAAACCCGTACTGTAATCTGTACTGTACAGCTTACACTGAACTCCTGCAGTGATAGAATGTAAATATATACTGCACTGTGATTCATGCATGCGCGTTTTCTTTGGTATAAGCAGGTAAATACAGTAATAAATTCATTGAATTTACAGTAATAAAAATAGAGGGGTTTAAGAAGAACAAAACGAAAAACACGAGAACGAGACTCTCCACACAGGAAACCGTTCTGATGCAGGGATGCTGTACTACAGCAGCCAATATACGGTTGCTTTGTGTTCTCTCGGCAGTACAAAAAAATTTTGTTATATTTTGTATGGAAATTTCCCTGAATTTACGTTATTGGTTGCTTGAAAAAAAAAAAAAAAGCCAAAAGGAAAAAAAAAAACCCCACAAATTTGCAGAGGATTTTCCTTGAACAATTAGCTCGGCTCTAAGAAACGAGCCACAAAAAACTGAGGCCGCAAACTCTGAACCACGACTTTGCGGGGGAACACTGTACTATATTCGTTGAAGCCCTTATATCCAACATGTCCCCTCACCAGTGTGAGCAGGTGGAGGACGCCCATGCTGTACTCGGGGCCACAGGACTGGCAGCTCTCCAGCTGGTCCAGGCCGTAGGAGATGACGGCCCCCGTCAGCTGGCTGTTGGAGTCGATGCTTGTCAGCAGAACACACACGCACTCGTTCCCCGCAGTCAGCACCCCCTCCGAGAAAAACACCTGCTTGGCTGTGGTGACGCAGGCCAACACACGGTTCAAAACCTGTAGCAGAGGGAGCACATGGAAACCTGGCTTAGAGAAACAGCAGACACACACAAATCTTACAGCAAGAGCTCAAGAGCTAGCAGAAACTATGCACTGCAAAAATCATCACACCCATCCCTTTCAGGTTCTAGCACTAGGCACTTTTTGACCAGGCTGCATTTACCTGCACAGAGACTTCTCTTATCCTCACACACATGGATTTTACATTTTATGTTTACTGAAGTTGGAACACATCCAGGGATACAAACTGGGTTGGAAAAAAAAACAAAAAACAAAAAAGATTGTCTTTGTTCTGCTTGAAATGATTCATACGTAGGTCACTGTGTCTCTTAAACAAAAACATTCCTCTGGACTGGACTGGAAATGAGAGTCTTTGAAAGTCCTTCAGGAAGCCTGGAGAACTGTTCCTCAAGACCACATTAAAAATACAAGAAAGTCTGGATCTCTGGAAGCAAAGTATGAAAAAAATGAGGGGCTCAAGACTTTTGCACAGTACAGTATGTGGCAACCCAGTGTGACTTCGATGTGTGATAAATGTGGGTGTATTCTGGCCCAACTACAGAAAAATGTTCACTTAGTAACTCCAGGGAGGTGTTTATTTTGAAATCACTGCCACAGATCTACTGACAGTGGTTATAGGAAATCACGACAGCGCACTTATAATTCAAACTTACACAGGATTTCTTCTCTATATTAGTGCCCTTTGTGCTAGAGATGCACCAAGATATCTGAATCAGATAAATATCGGCAATCAATAACGGCATAAAAATGTCTGGCGTCAGATGCTTAGATTTCAAACCAACATTAGTGGACTTTTATTGTACTTGGATAAGTTTTATTCTGAGGACGATTTGGAATTTTCAAATTGCAAGAGGTGCAGATTTTAAGTAGATTCTGTTTTATTCAAATTTGTCTGAAGTTTTAATTTGGGAAATATAATGTAACAAAGCTCATTGTAGGTGTTAGACATCTTCTGGGGTGTGCTGGAGCTTAACTTACACAAAATAATAGCTTTTCAATCACAGTATTGGTCAGAAGAATCAAACAGGATATTTGAACACTCACATCAGTGACATATGCCTCTGTGATGGGGGGTCCCCGGATTGGGTTGAATCTTTCTCCGATGCTGCGCACCACGGTGCTGAAGACTCGCAGCAGGGCTGCCAGCTTTGGCAGAGACACGGTGGGAGGGGGGATGTCCTCATCTACTGCTTCACCCGACGTCACATGACTCAAATCCTACAAAAAGTACATCACAAATCCTACATTTACGCCCTTCACAGACTCAGTGATTTCAACAAGCTTATTAGATAATTACGAATCACACATAGACCTAATAAACTCGGGTGTGACGTGTGCGATGAGTCCTACTGAATCATAAACTACGATGCAAGTTAGTACAGAAGAACAAAACGCCACCAGCCTGCGCTTGTGGTGCGTTACAGAACAAAGATCTCGTTTCTCCTCCGTGCTGTTTGGATTTTGCTATGCTATGTTGATTAATGTGTCATTTTATGCTGCATTCTGATTGGCTGGTCAGTAGATGTAGGTAGTAGCAGCACACACACTAAGACGGTCGTCCTAAATTTCTGACATCGTCATAAAATAATCGCAGGCTGTCTTTGGTCTCTGCGACTACGGCCGTCTTTGATCCTCTCTCACAGTACGATGATGCAGGACCACCATTTAGGAGAAACAACCAAAGAACACAACTGTTTAACATTTGTCATCTTCCGTCTGAGACAGTCCAAAACTGCACAATGTATACTAGGCATCACACATCTAGGAACGCATATTATGAGGTGGTATGACATAACATCCCTACTAGCTGGTTCCTTTACCTCAGCATACGCTTCCATGTCTTCTAGAAACTGGCCTAGCAACGTTGTGGAAAAGGCCAAATCTGCCACCCAAAACTGCTCCAGACTCTGTAACCACCCTGCGAACACGTTCAGTTGGTTCAGTTTTATTTCCTCCACAAAACTCCACAGTATTTTCTAACCTTTCTGATCCACAAAAATTCTTACCAGACACCTGTAGAGTGAGAGACTGTTTCTGCGTGTGATCTATATGCCAACCAACAAGGATGTCCACCGTGTCCTGAAATTAAATTAAAGATACGATAAATCTTTAACACTGTTACTTTTTCACGGGCAAAGAAATTTCAAGGTGCAGTCGACTCAGTGTAAGGCATGTAGTTAGAAACCGGAATAAAATGAGATACTAAATAAACAAATAGTAACAGTAGTACACAAATTATATACAAATTGCACTGGTGAGAATAAATAAAAAAATACAAATTGCACCGGATGGTTACAGTCTATCACACAGAAGATATTGCACATCATAGGGAACAGTTCTATTTTGAGTTCAGGGTCATGATTGCTTTTGGATAAATAAATAAAAGTCAAAAATATTCCAAGTTAGGACTGAGAGGGGGGACACAGCAGAGTTAAGAGTGTGTTGCTTACTCTGAAGTTGGTACTGAAGATGTGTGGGTAGCAACGAGCCACCAGTAGAATACACTTCACGCTCTGACACAGCAGCTCTGGGGTGTCCAGGTTCTCCAGAATAGACTGAAGGCTGCTCATCACAAGCTACACGGAGGAAACAGAAGAGAACGGTTACAAAAACAGTAATGAGCTTACTCTACTTCCAATATGCAAAAATGTCACGTCGGAAGATTTAGCAGCAGTGGTCATTTGGTATAACAGTTATTTGTATAATAAAGAAAATGTTACAAAGAAAAGTATACAGCTGCTTCAGCTGAATGAATCAAATACATTGCTTCTACACAGACAAAACTGTCTCGGCATCATCTGTTAGCTTCCTTTAACTTATTCATCACTGGTCAGGACCCCTGCAAGACCACCAGTGAACAGAGACTGTTTGGGTGGCAGGTCATTCTCAACAGTGACAGTGAAGTGCTGAATGTGCTTTACTAGACTTTAGTTCATTATTCAGTATTTGTATAAAACACTGCACTGCTGGAAAGAAAAATGTACGAGTCATTTCAACACATCACTCAGTTCAGAAAGCAACTAATTCACAAAACCCCACTCGCCTGCTAGGAAGGCAGAATGTCACCCACTACACTATCCAACCAGTGTAATGTGCTGTATGTGCTCTGAGGCAGGAGTTTATGTTCACTTTACAGCCACAGACTGTCACAGGCATAAAAATTGACTTACAAGAAGATACCT
>JBBIGA010000027.1:4721112-4731381 GCA_037576975.1 Alestes dentex | reverse complement strand
TACTTTTCCTCATTAAATAAGATGTGATTCAGGTGATCACTAATCAGTCCCTCGTGAAGCAGAATGAGGTGCTTGTGGAGGAATTTAACAGACACTGGCATGGAATGGTTGTCACTCATAGAGACGCTGATTTAAAAATAAACTGCAGTGGTCTTTTATTTTTTTCCAGAGCCTTAAGGAGTGTTTAAATTCAGATAAATTTTTAAATGAGGCACACGGCAGCCAATCAGAGCTCATTTAAACAAATGAGGCTTAGAGATGAAAAGAATAAAGAAAGGCCGGAATAGTAGTCATATAAAAATGACTATTATTACATTATTTTTTGGTGAATAAAACCGCACAAACATCATTAATGGGCATCTAAGAAACAAAGTGAAAAATGTGGCCATGATTCTTTAAATCCGTAATTATTCCTTTCCTATATATTCTACACCCCAATAACAAACACATTCTGAAATGAGCTTAAACACATTTAATGGTCAAAATGTTTACATAGTACAAATAAATATTCGTTTCATTACAAGATGCAAATTAAAGTGCAGAAATATAATTGACATAAATACAGTGCTCATACTTTTGGGCACCTTGGTGATTTCAAACATAAATTATAATATATCTATAAAAGAATGAATACCATAGACCTAACAAAGGTCATGATTAACAAAAAGCTCCATTTTGTAAATAACTGGAAAGGTATACTTCATGTAAAATGTGTGAATACAGCCATCTTTGATACAAAAAACTGTGAGATTGATGTAAATGATCGCCGTAGCATAAACACACAAATACAAAAGTGTCATAAGCAAAAAATTAAATGCCACGTTCAGGGTTTGAGATTGGTCTTTTTTTTTTTTTTTTTTTTTTTTAACCGTTCACAGAATGAATGGAAAACTTTATTTTAGTCCTAACACAAAACGTAAGAGCTTACCAATACTGAGGAACTGTGCTAAGCTATCGGACCAGAGTCACCATTGTGCTGAGAGTTCAGGGAGACCCCCCCCATCATGATAGTGTGGATAACTAGAGATATCTGTTCATTTCTGAGAGGGTGTTTGCTGTTTTCTCTAGACCTCTGAAGGTGTGTTGCTGTTGTGCTGTTGGCGTCGTGTCCATATTTGGAATTCTGGGTCTCAGCTGTTTTTCTCTATGGGAAAAAAAACGAATGATGTTTTCAAAAACCTTGTGGTGAACAAAACTGTTCCAAAGTTGTCAGGACATTTTTGCTCTGAATGCTGCAGGATCCACAGAATTACGAGGGAGTTAAGGAGCCCGAATAAGAAAATCATGTGACGTGTTGAG
Source organism: Alestes dentex (assembly GCA_037576975.1). Taxonomy (NCBI): domain Eukaryota; kingdom Metazoa; phylum Chordata; class Actinopteri; order Characiformes; family Alestidae; genus Alestes; species Alestes dentex. The sequence continues at coordinate 4,730,082 of JBBIGA010000027.1, read as the reverse complement.
ATGTAGACACGAGATGGATGTCTGTGGGAAACCCGGGCAAAAACGAGTCACAAAGCACAGAATCCTAAACATATACTGAACAAAACCCAAAGCAAACCAAACCAAATAACACTAGGGACAAAAACACAAAGGACAACCACCAAGCACAACCAAACCGAGGAACACCAGCACATAAACGCAAAACATTACGCGACACAAACCGAAACACAGGGGTAACTACAGCGAGTAGGGAAACGAGAACATCTGGGTGGGGGAGGAGACAGGGCAAGACACAGGTGAGCAGGAGAACAAGGGGGCGGGGCTAAAGGCAGGGCTAAGACCAAAACAACTCCTATGGAGACACAGACACATGACGAACAATCCCACATGGAGAATGTAAACAAAAGCATGAACAAGAAAGCAAGGGACAAAGGCACAAAGAACATGAAACAACAAGAACTAAGTAGAAAGTTACTCACTGCTACATTTAATCTAATACCGTTTCATCCTCAACTGACATCCCAACATTACCTACAAGCTAGATGTGCGAGTTAAGCTTCTTTGGTCATTTTAGACTACAGTCTGAGTAGCTGGTGTTGTTATACACTAGACCTTTCTTCAGGACTACTTTTAGAGTTGACATCGTTTCAGTGAGAAGTGTTTGCTTACTTGTAGAACGTGTATATCATCATTCATATTTGGACTCCTAAACAACGTAGAAATTTAAGAGGATCCTGTGACAACAGGGGGGAAAAAGTGTGCAGGACAAAACCTGGAGGTTCGGACCCGCTCACCACGTGTCACGAGCTGAGAAAACAACTGCCTAGACCTGGATTTCCTAATATGGGCATGATTCTGACCTCGGAATGACGTACGACCTCAAGAGGTCTATAAGGGGCAGACTGTATCATCTTTAAACTTTGATATTATCAGACAAAACTATATCAGCCATCACTTCCGGTCAACCACTTTAACCATCGTTTGTGCATTCTTGGCGGTCACTGGAGTCCTGATGCCTAACAAAGCAGCCACATGAAAGTCACATTTATTAGCCCAGTGGTTCATTATTAGTGGTAAAGGCACTTTCTACCCCAGGCAGACACCTAAAGCTGTGCTTATATCTATGACATCCACAGACAAACATTCAAATTCCCGTCCATCACTTGCGGTGCATCACCAGAACTCCATTGTCTGCATGTCCTTAAGCCCCTCCCCCTCCCACCCAAACGATCCTGTTATCGTTTATGCTTCTTTGCGGTTGGTGTCCAGAGGAAAAGTGTCCACCCATTTCTGTGTGCGGGACCGGCACTGCTCCCAGTCGTACAGCGGTTCGTACTGGAAATGGCGCAGCGCCTTGTCGGAGAGGACGGTGAAGGAGGTGCTGGCCACGGCCAGAGTGTAGCGGTTCAGCAGCGGTGTGAAGTTGCAGACGGGCCGCAGCATCCAGTGCAGCAGGTCGTTCGTGTACGCCTGGATCCACAGCAGCCACAGCGGAACTCGCACTGAGCGGAAGTTGAAGGCCGACAGGAACTGCATGTTGAAGTCCTCGTAGCTCTTGTAGGGCGAATCGTCGTAGCAGTAGTACACTTCGCCTCCCAGCTTCTCGGGATCCTCGCGCAGAGCACGCGCCGCCAACACATGCATCCAGGCCACGTTGCCTAGGGAACACAGAAACACTCATTAAAACACAACAGACTCTGAGGTTCAACCGATTAGGACATGAATGAATCACAGAAACATGCAGATCTGGATACAAGAGCAGACACTGAAGGATTTATCTGGAATTAGCTTGGTAACGTAAGCCCAGAACTATTCACCAACATCACTGGGTCTTCCTCTAAAAGGTGTGTTTTAAAGGTGTGTTTTTTTAAGCTAGATTTCTGCCTAGCGGCAAAGAGTCTGGTGGGTTCCGTCGCTCATAATCTACTCAGACCACCTACTTTAAAAGGAAGGCAGGTGAATTGACTAAGCACAGACTTTTGTTTGAGCATGAGAAGACAATTATCTTGATGGTGCTACAACAAAAACAGACTGTGAAACAAAGGTAATCTCATTCAGCCACTAAAAGCTTCGTGGCACGACTTGTGCTTCAAAGAAAAGCAGGATACGCTTCTTAGGGGTGGAAGTAAACATAAGTAGATGAACACAAAACAGTGATTTCAGAGAAGGGCAAAGACAGAACTGAGCATTTCGAAAAGTCACATGTTTAAGACTTAGTCCAAATGAGTGTGTTTAGTGCATAGTCCGAATACACCTTTCAACAGTTCTTATTTTATTTAACAACTATATCTGTCCTGGAAAGAGTACACAGAGAAGACAACTGCTCCAAAAAAGATCCACTGACCCACTGAACTGGTAAAACTAGTGGCCATCTTAGTGTACAATCCACATCAGATGAGACAAACATAACTGTGAAAATCCTACTAACATATCATACAAACAAATGCCTTCATTAAAAACCCTGTCATAAATAACACAAGTTAAAAGGACTGGATTGTTCTTTATGCTGCTAATACATCCAGCACAGGCTTCCAGGCGACACTGCTTAGTAATCTGATGGTGGAAAAATAAAGATGAAAAACTGAAGGCGTTTAAATGAGTGAAACCGGATAATCATCATTCAACAGTAAGATTATCTAGTCATGAAAGCAGACAGAGCTTCTTAAATGCGTAACTCAATAAACATGGACTCAAAGGCTGGGACCATGACTTCTGACAACAAGGCCTTCAAAGTGATAAAAGACCATAACATGATCAAAGTGGTACAAAATATGTTTTCTCTGAGGGCCAAATTGTCTCCTTAAAGCCCGAGCCAAAACCAAGAGCCATTCTCAACAGAGCTGGGAGCCAAGAATGTCCTCTAGAAAGAGCAACAATTCTGTGAAAACACTGAGAGACGGAGTGTAAAGAACATGATACCGCCTTTTTTCATTTTCAACTCGTGCAATCTCATGTGCAATTTTTAATTGGGTTCTAAATCATTATCTTCATGTGCAATAACTTATTATTAATTAATTCATTCATTCATTCATTTTCTGTCACCGCTTAATCCTTACTAGGGTCGCGGGTACCCGAAGCCTACCCCGGGGTCTGAATGACATGAATGAATCACAGAAACACGCAGATCTGGATATGAGAGCAGACACTGAAGGATTTATCTGGAATTAGCTTGGTAACGTAAGGCTAGAACTATTCCCCAACATCACTGGGTCCTCCTCTAAAATGTGTGTCTTAAAGGTGTGTTTTTTTAAGATAGATTTCCGCCTAGCGGCAAAGAGTCTGGTGGGTTCTGTCGCTCATAATCTACTCAGACCACCTACTTTAAAAGGAAGGCAGGCGCATTGACTAAGCACAGACTTTTGTTTGAGCATGAGAAGACAATTATCTTGATGGTGCTACAACAAAAACAGACTGTGAAACAAAGGTAATCTCATTCAGCCACTAAAAGCTTCGTGGCACGACTTGTGCTTCAAAGAAAAGCAGGATACGCTTCTTAGGGGTGGAAGTAAACATAAGTAGATGAACACAAAACAGTAATTTCAGAGAAGAGGAAAGACAGAAATGAGCATTGAAAACACTCAGAGACAGAGTATAAAGAACATGATACTGCATTTCCATTTTCTTAACTCATGCAATTTCATGTGCAATTTTTTATTGGGTTCTAAATCACTATCTGCATGTGCAATAACATTCATTCATTCATTCATTTTCTGTAACTGCTTAATCCTCACTAGTGCAGCACTTATTACCATGTGCAACATCATTTCATTATGTGCAATAGTCTTACCATGAGAAATATCACTACTTATGTCAATATTACTGTAGTAATGGACTCGGCATAGAGAACAACTCCAAACTGCTATTTGTTTTAAAAGTAAATTCTACAGCAGTAAGTTTTTTTAAGTTTTGTATAGGACTAATACCCCTTGTGTACATAACATATTGTATTTCATCCAGAGTATTTCTGCAGAGGTTTGATTAGATTTATTTAGGCTTTAAGTTTTATATTGTTCTTGTCTCTGTGTCTCTGTGTCTTTGTGCAGTCGTAACATGAGCAATTTCCTCCAGGATCAGTAAAAATGTTTTCTGATTCTGATTTTAAGAGTTACATTTGGTCTATTCCTCTCTGTCCCGCCCAATTGGTGCTCGGAACTGGTGTCCATACTAATCAGAAGCACCTGGTTATCTGTTCATCATCAACTGTGAAGTCTTGTCATACTTGTGTGCTGTCCAGCAGATCTGATAATCCATTCAAGCAGGCGTGAACTGAGCAGAACAGGAAGGATTAACACTGAGAAAACATGTTTTCCATTCTGTCTTTCCGATCTAACCAGGACAGTCTTTCCCTTCCCAAGGCCGGTGTAACTGCTGAGCATCCCCAAAATCTCTGGTAAGAGAAGCTCCAACGTCAATGAGTGACTTCACTGTGGAATCACTCCTGAGATTTCATTCATCCATTCATTCACTTTCTGCATCCGCTTAATCCTCACTAGGGCTGCGGGTACCTGGAGCCTATCTCGGGGTCTACAGGCGACCGCCCACCGCACGACTCCTAAGATTTATGTTGAGAAAAACATTTTACATGTACACTTTCCATGGATGCAGCTACAGTTCGTTTTATTGTTTTGTCATCGGGTGTTTTTAAAGATAAACATCAGTACTTTAAGCTTTACATTTACGGCATTTATCAGAGGCTTTTATCCAAAGCGACTTCCATTCCCTAAGTAAAGGGGGCAGTCTCCCTGGAGCAACTTGGGGTTAAGGGTCTTGCTCAGGATCCCAGTGGTGGTCTGCTGAAGGCAGGATTGGAAAAATAATGGCCTCTTGGTCCAGAGGCAAGTATCCTACCCACTAGACCACCACAATTATACAATTGTGCAATTGCCCTGAAGTGGTCAACAATGCAGTAATTTTGTGTAAGCTGTGTTTAAATGTTTATATGTTTGAAGCATGGGCGCTGGACTCATTACAGCAGTCGGGGACATGTCGCCCCCCACACTCTTCAAAATCACTTGTTTCCCCCCCCACTTCCTCTTTCCCGGACAATGCCGAGACTCTGCATGTGCGCAATAAAGATCAAGACTTTTGCTCAGTACTGTAAACCTACGTAAGCATGAATAAAGACTTATTCAGACAAGCGTCAGTTTTCTCTTTCTTTCACTTTCTGGTGAAATAGCCCCAGAATTGACTAAAGCAAAAGTGTAAGAAGTGTTTATCAGAAAACTATACTGATCCCAGATTTAAAAAAAAACTGCTTATAAATGTTGATACAGGTGTATGGAAGATTTCCACAGGGGTCCGAACGCTCGCTGTAGCTGTAAGACAGGTTGAGATTATGTGACGAAAAGCTGAGTTGCCACCATCGGCCCAGTGCTCTGTTCTGTCTTCTCACCTGCATAAACACGTCCGTGCTCTGTGTTCTGGGGCACGCCTCGGATCAGCCAGCCCCCTGTCCGGACCCCCATCTGGTAGAAGTCTCTCATCAGCTGGTGGTTCTCTCCATAGATCCCCGTGGGTCTCAGGGCACACGTGTACAGTGTTTTACCTCCATTTACCTAGAGAGAGAAAGAGAGGGGGGGAGAGAGAGAGAGACAGAGAGAGGGAGAGAGAGACAGAAAGAGAGAGAGAGACAGAGAGAGAGACAGAGAGAGAGACAGAGACAGAGGGAGAGAGAGAGACAGAGAGAGAGACAGAGGGAGCGAGAGGGAGACACAGAGAGAGAGTGGGGAAAAGAAAGAGAGACAGAGAGAGAGAGAGTGAGAGTGAGAGAGAAGGACAGGGAGATAGAGAGCAAATGGGAGAGGGAGAGAAAGAAAGAGAGAGTGAGTAGAGAAAAAAACAACAGAAAAAAAAAGACTAAAGTGACAGTCCGTCAGTGGTTGAGCATAAATCTGTCAGAACAGGCGGAGCTCTCCATCACTCCAAGGACACAAATCACTAATTACGCCGTCAGAAATGATGGATATATTCTGTGTCATGGTGTTTTAGGGTGGGGAGGGTGGGGAGGGTTTGGGGGGGATGGTGGTGGTGTTGTCTCAGATGAACAGAGTGAATCATTGCAGTAAACATATCTGAAACATTCTTAACGTGCTAGACTAAACTACATTTTTTTTTTTTTTTTACCAGCACAGAACGAGGAAACTTGGCTGTCATTCCACTCAAGGGAGCCTGTAAGAACCAATTAAGCCCACAATCAGCAGCGATAATCAAGACAGAATATCAACAACAAACAAACAGCGGAAACGCATGGGGGGGGGGGGGGGTTCTGAGGAAACACACTGGAAAGCAGACCCGAGACAGAGGGGGAGATGAGGGATTACCAAGGAAAGATTGTAAAGGACGTAAAGATCTCCGTCCTGAAGAAACGCATTCATGAAAGTGTTTTGTTTACCACCCGCGCTTCAACTTAACTTACAGGGTAAAAAGACTCCACACTCAGGGCCGTCCTCCAAATAACTATTATAAATGCAGTTTATTTTTATAAATACAGTTTAATATTATAACTACAGTTTCTTGCCTGTATTTGTTATTTGGTCAAAGCACAGACCAGAAAACGTCTGTTTTATTTTATTAACATCATAAAACATTCCTGTAACATCTCCACAGCCCTCTAATCTCTTAGGAGGAGACGGAAGCATGGAAGTTTGTTTGGGGGTTTTATGTCTGGTATGTTAACAGAGGATAAAGTTCTCATTTCCGAAACTGTGCAAAAAGTCTTAAGCATCTATGCAAATTCAAGCCATGGTGGTTGGGTGGGTTGGGGGTGATTTCTGTTTTCCAAATCTTTGTTTTCCTAAAAGTAGTTGATATTTTGTGAGCTGGTTAGAAGAACACATGTTTGGCTCCAGATTTCTGCTCTATGCCTGGAGTCATTGTTTGGATTCATAAATTCCATTTGTAATAGACCTAATTTAATCTACTGAAGTAAAAAGAGCCAAATCAGGTCTCTGACTACAACTGGCAGAAAAGAGGAAAGAGGTCTGGAAATGGTCAAGAGAACACTTTGCTGTACATAAAACCACTATTTACTGTATGAATATTAGTTGTCTTTATTGTAATATTAGTGCTTTAACATTAACTTGATAGTAAACAGTGTTTAAGAATCATTTTCTCAGGTGCATTTGACTTTTGCACAGTACTGTACTGTACATGGGCGCCAGGACCATTATTTTCAAAATCGTTTGTTTCGTCCCCCGCACTCCCCCCGTCATTCAATTGTGAGCAACATCGTAGTATTGTTGTTGTTGTTATTATTATTATGTGCACTAGTCTTATGTTGTAAAATATCACTACTTCTATCAATATAACAGACTCCTAACCACTATTTGTGCTATTGGTAATTCACTTAACAGTAAGTTTTTATATTTATGCATTTGTGTATACAGTGTATTTCATATTGGGTATTTTCTGCAGAAGTTTTATTGGATTTATTTAGACTTTGTTTTTTGGATTTATTAAGAAGAGATATGAATCGGAATGGGGGGGTAACGGGCGCTTAAAAAGGAAACATCAGTGAAAGCGCCTTATACCACAATATCAGATTTTATATGGTGCCAGTTCCTGTCAGAGTGGAGTGTGTGTGTGTGTGTGTGTGTGTTTGTGTGTATATAGGTGGAGAGGTGAGATAATAGTTTCGAGAATTATGCTGCAACTATTGGCACGCTGTTCCTTTTTTGGCTCATTCATGTCTGCACTCTTTCAGCATTAACCCTTGCAGCTGTGACAACACACATTTGAAATTCAGCAGCACGTGCGCGCGCGCGTGCGCGTGTGCGTGTGTGTGTGTGTGTGTGTGTGTGTTTATGTACCTCTATGCCGTTGGCCTCCAGCACCAGTGCCTCTGCCTCGGCTTTGCTCCTGGGGTACGGCATCTCATGGAACACTCGGTATGGAGTCTCCTCATTTCCCCTGTGTACAGAGAACAGGAACCTTATACGTGTTCTTTTCTGTCTTGGGGCAGCTGGCGGCCTAGTGGTTAGAGAGTTGCCCCTGTGATCACAAAGTTGTGAGTTTGAATCCCAGGACTGCCAGTGGCACCACTGAGGTACCCTTGAGCAAGATCTCGTCTCCACACACTGCTCCCAGGTGAAGATGCAGTGGGAGAAGGAGGAAGGGATGAAACCCACTAGAGGCGTTGTGTTCCCACAGATAAAATATAACCTCTAAATTAAATTGTACACTCTATAATATATAATACAGCCTCTATATTACACTCTATAACTCTTTGTACACTCTATAATATATAATATAGCCTCTACATTATACTCCATAACTAATATAATTCATAGTTTACATAATGGCTCTTTCACTGCACTTCCAAACTTCTTTCATGGATTTTATATATATTCCTTTATTTCTACTATCCTTTTATTTCATTTATATGTTATTCCCATTAAGCACACTGAACGACCTTTGCATATGATAGTTTGTTATATAAATAAACTTGTGTTATATAATGTGTTACATAAATAAACTTGTGTTATATAATGTGTCATATGAATAAACTTGGCTTGACTTCCTTAGAGCTCTCTTCAGATTCCAGCGCTGATTTGTGGAAAATGCACCACCCTGTCTGAGTATCTGATCTATATGTTTTCTTCCACGTACGAACTACAGAGCAGGAAGACTCAGGAACCCCAGCAGGCGTGTTCCATCTGAGGAAACAGGGTATCGTGGATTTCTATGTCCATCACCCTAATCGATGAGGCACTGAGGGTTTGCCTGATTTAATTACCTCTGCAGGTACAGTCATGTTATACATGATACCATCAAACCACATCAACAAAACTGGGGGCATGATGGGTGGAGAGATGGAACAAAGAGAAAAAACTTAGAGATAAACTGGGCGTGCCAGATAATCAAGGAGGACTTCACATGGTGGAAATCTAAACACTGATTTTTCAGACAGATTCTGAGGGTGTTTTCACATATAGTCCTCTTTAAACGAACCGAACTCAGTCCTCTAGAAGTGGTCCAAAAAGTGGACCAACA
>JBBIGA010000027.1:4687740-4698142 GCA_037576975.1 Alestes dentex | reverse complement strand
AAAGAAAACCCCCCCCCCCCCCCCCCCACACACACACACACACACACAAACACACTGATTAACGGCTGGAAGTCAATTGTTGCATTATATCTGTTTGTAGGATGGATCATTTAGCTCAGCACCACTGCTCTTGAAGCCCACTTTCACGTTTTACTGACTACAGCCCCCCTTTCACAGAACTCTTTTCTAGATTTTACCCAGATTTTACCCATTCTGTCATATGTGAACACACCACAGCACACAGTGTGAACGGCATGAAACTCTTCCTCTGCGTTTAATCCATTTTAACCCATTCACCAAGCAGCGGGCAGCCGGGGACACAGCGTCCGGGGAGCAGTGTGTGGGGACGGTACCTTACTCAGGGTACCTCAGAGGTGCTTAGCAGTCTTGGGAATCGAACCCACAACGTCCTGATCGCAGGGCGAACGCCATAATCACCAGGAGAAGTATGCGTGAACGCTAATGTCCGAATCAGTGGGACTGGACATAAAACAGACATTTCCCTTCCAGGCCAAAGAGGCGGGTTGAGTCCATGTATGAAAAGAGCAGGTCACTGTCCAGAGAATGCACAGCAAGTGAGGTGAGCACATTGAGGATATTTTCACATGACCGGTGCAAAAAAAACAAAACAAAAAAACAACAAAAAAAAAAACAAACAAAAAAAACGAACAAAACAAATATCTGACGAGAAAGAGGAAGGGTCATTCACGCGAAGACGCCAACAAAAACATGTACCAGGAGAGACGAGACTCAAACTTCTGTCAGAAAGTGTTGATGACTAAATCGGCAAACAAATTCAAGGAAAGGAGAGAGACTCAATTGTTTATGCCCAAATTACGAGGGCACTGAAAGGTAGGAGAGAGCACGTCCAATGCAGAAACCCCCCAAATCTACACGTGAAAAAGAAAAACAAGATACTGGAACCTGACCCATATGGGAAACTGGCTTAAGCCAAACACAGAACAGTAATACAATGCAACTTCTCCAATCCACCCCAAGAACTCATACTTAAAGCTGACTGACGTACTTTTCATGAAGCTGCTGTACGGTCATACAGAGTTTTATATATGCTTTAGAAGACTACAGCAATAACACTTTCTTTGAGCATCGCTCCTGAAGTCTTACGATTTTGCTGTACGCAAATGGTTGTTCTGAAGTAAACTGAATTTTTTGTTTGTATTTTTATTTACAATGACTTTCGTACACGTTTTACTGCAATTTCACATGAAACAGTGAATGATGAGAAGCAAATTAACGATTAATTTTTTTTTTTTTTTTATCTATTAGGGCCGCATTACAAACCGTTAAACGTCTTTAGGTCAAACGGATTGATTACGGATTATTAACCACACTGATTCGGCAATGGTACAGCAAAACAGGATACAGCAAAAATAAGGAGCAGCTGAAAATGTGCTTTGAATAAGTTCATGTAATCATTTTCCAGTTTAACACCATGCAAGCAGAACATCTGAAAGAAGTTGAGCTTTATAGAGTCACACTAACCAGCCGCCAAAATAATATAATTTACTACAAGGTGATTTGCTGTATTGATACAACCCTAATCACAAGGAGTGAGTGTTTTGTTCATATCTTGCAGAGACTGCTTACCTGTCCTTCCCCATTGTAGGTAGGTGGAGTGTGAGCACCAACAGCCTTGTGTGTGTCGGAGGCCATGTGAGAGAGTTCTTCCTGGGAGAGAGCCGGCTGTTCCTGTATAGAGTCTGAAACTGAACCAGAGACAGAAGCACTCGAGGCCTCCACCTCTGCAGGACTGTTCCTGCTATCTCCTCCTCCTTGCTTCTTCCCTCTGCTTCTTCTTCCATCCCTGTCTGTTCTTCTCCTCTCTCCCCCTTCCATCCCCCCTTGCCTTACAAAGTTCGCTCTGTCGTCGCCCTGCTCCCTGTGCTTACCCGACTGTCCTTCAGCGTTCTCCGCTCCTCTCCTCTCTTCCTCCTTCCTTTCCTCCTCTTCATCGTCCGAAGCGAGGAACGAGAACTTGGACTTCTGTTCCTTCAAGAGCATCTCGATACGCGAGTCCAGACTGCTGCTGTGGTGAACGAACGGCAGGCTCTCATTAGTGGAGTCCGGTTCGGGAGAGGAGGAGTCGCGCTGGGGCGGAGACAGGGACGCTGTGGAGGAAGGCAGGTGGTGAGGGAGGGAGGTGGAGGAAGGAGAAGTGGACGACGAAGGGATGGAGGCGTGGGGAGGAGAGGAGGGTGGAGGAGTGCGTGGGGGCTGTGGCGGGGTGCTGGGACGGCGCTTTGGTAACGTCCATTGCTCTTCTCGAGTGGGGCTTTCCTGGCCGAAATCCAGCGAGCTAAGCGTTTCGGCCACTGCGGCGGCAATGACAGAGGCAGGAGGGAGGGGAGGAGGCGGAGGGGGTGGCGGAGGGGGCAGGGGGGTGTGGTGAGAACGAGAACGAAAGTCATTATCCATAGAGCTTCGCTCCCCGGCGCCCTGCGGACGGAAGGACTGCGAGGGGTCCAGTCTGGATGAAGAAGGGGTGTCGGGAGTGGGAAAGTCTTTAGGGAAGCCTCCATAAGAAGTGGAGGTCGGGGGAGGGGAGAGGCTGTTAGATGAGCGGTGAGTGGAGTTGAGGTGGCCTCCGTATCGAGGGTCGGAGCTGTTGGCGTACTCTCCGTCTCGTTCTCTGTCTCTGCTGCTCCTCCGCCGGCTGTGGTGGTTGTGCGAGTGGTGGTGGTTTCTGTGCCTCCCGTGTTCGCCGGAGCGTGAGCCCGAGCTGTCCCGGCGGTACGGCCTGCCGTCCCCGCGCTCCTCGCGCCGGTCGGGGTGGTGGGTGTGGTGGGAGTGATGGGAATGGTAAGCGGATTTGGAGGCGGAGGCGGATGAGGAGTTCACGTCCTGTTGGTGGTGGTAAGAGGAGCGTCGAGAAGCACCATAGCGTCCCCCAGAGTCTTTGTCTCGCTCTCTGTCTCGGGGTCCCCTATCCCTGTCTCTGTCCCTTTCTCGGTCGACTACAGGTGGAGACTCGTATAAGGAGCCTGAGGGTGGCACGTATGGGGGTTGGGGCATGTGCATCCCTGGACCGGCCGTATTTTGATATGGAGGAAATCCCGGAGGCTCATTGGGTCGAAATGGTGCAGAAGGAGTGGGAAATCCAGGCCGACCTCTGTGGAACACGGAGGGGTCTTGCGGGGGAGGAGCGTGGGAATCGTCAAAGTAACGTGGAGGCTTGAACCCTGATGAGGAGGACACAGCAGAAGAAGAGCAAGAGGAAGAGGGGAGCATGTCCTGTGGAGCAAAGCCGCTGCTCAGAGGAGCCCCAGCAAAACCTGGATGCCTACAAGCAGAGGAACAAACAAGAAATTAATGTAGGTGACAGGAAATGCAACATCATTTTTTAATGACAAAATTCTATCGCGCAAACCAAGTAAACGTTTTGGCAGTTCTTTATGATTCGGAAAGCGTTTTATAGGGATTATAATAGGACAAGTAGCACCAGTTAAAACTCCCTGACCCTGGCTGGGAATCAAACCCAGGACCTTCTCGCTGATGGCGCTAAATACTGCATCACCGCACCGCCCTCCAAACATGATGAGCTGAATAATTGCTAAAGAGTAAAAAAAAAAAAAAAAAGTCCAAATGCCTGAGAAATTTAAAGAGCATATCCCTGTGGTTCTTCTTCAGCAGAGGAGTCTAGCGCAGGTTGTAGGACCGAAGATGAAGTGCAGCTCATTGCTCTGTGTAACAGGGGTTCTTGTGGCTTTTAGTTCCTCCTGAGCAGGGTGAACTAAAACCATAGGCCTCTCTCTTACCCTCATTACTCTAAGAGAAATTTTACATGGCCCACCTTTTAAAATATATATCACTCTGCAGTAATACTATATGTACTTTTGTATACAACATTCCTATTACTGTTGCTGTTTGTATGTATGATGTCAAGACATTGTGCTGAAGTTTGAAACATCCTGAAGTATACTAAACAAACAAAAAGAATAACTCAGATGACACTGGAGACATTTTCTATATTGGGATGTACACAGGCTATTTCCTTCATACCCGCACATGAGAGACTTATAACAGGGGCACTGAAAAGGTTTAATTAAGTTCTCCTTTGATGCTAAGGCTCCCTGGGCTGGCTGTCACTGTAGCAGACACAGTCCAAAAAAAAAAAAAAAAAAAAAAATCACCATCACTTTGGCTTCCTATCAGGACGTGCAGAAATTACCTACCACTTAAATCTGACTAGGCTAAATATCTGTAGGCTCTTGAGCCTGGCTCACGTTCTTCTCACCAGTACCATGGGAGCCAAAGACACAGTTAAACATCTTTTACCCCATACAAATAGTTTAAGTTTCCTCATACATTTGATCATCTATGAAAATCGTTGAAATATTGATAGGCACCAACCTGCCCCCAGAGTAACCTGAATCCTGGGAAAACGGAGTCCCAGAGCGTGATGTGTACGGAGTGCTGCCACCCTGTGAGGAGGAAGAAGAACCTGGGGTATATGGCCCCCCGTGCGAGGGTGGAGGCGTATCCAGGCGTTGATCCCCAAATCCAGTGTCCACAGAGCATGGGGTGGTACTGCCAGGAGGTGGGACAGGCGCCTGATCTACAGAGAGCCTCCGCCTGACATCAGATGACTGAGAAAAATGGGTAAAAGGAGATCAAGCTTTAGTCAAAAATAAAGGTACGGCAATATAGACATATCTACCATCCACTGCAGAAGAACTTTAAGGGCCCACAAAATTAAAAGGCAAATTTCTCAGCTTTAATAACAAAGCTTCAATGCAATATGTAAATACTGCTTTATAACTCCCTTCTTCATCAAATGGGTCCATATATGGAAACTAAACTATAAAAATAGCCTGTTTGTGCAAACCCCTTTTTTGTAATGTCACAAAAACCAGCACAGTTATGTGTTACTTCCTATTCATCCTACAGAAGTTTGAGCATGATGACTCATGTTGGGAGTTGGGAGTCTCTCAGTCTCAATTTCTTTTCAAATCAGGAACAGAGACCATCCAAACAGAACCAAGGTCACTTACGTATTTCAGTCTTAAAGACAAGAGTAAACAAAACGTCTGTTTAAGTCAAAGAAATAAAGAGAGGCTGGACAAAAATAACGCAAAACTGACCTATGACTATTCCATACAGAGGGAGAAGTAGGATGTGGGCACTTTAAATAGACTGTTTAAAAAAAGCAAGAGTAAAAGCAAAACTATGATGCCATAAAGCAGGGGTGTGGAACTCCAGTCCTGGCGGGTCATGGTCCAGCACGTCTTGGTGATTTCCCTGCTAAGAGGCACCTGGTTCAACTCAGCAGTTAATTGTCAGGTTTAGTGAATGTGTTTGAGCAGGAGAACCATCAAACTGTGCTGGACACCGGCCCTCCAGGACCAGAGTTTAACACCCCTGCCATAAAGGAAGTCATGAGGAACATACCATTTTAAACAGTAAAAGTTTTTTTAACAATAGAAGATCAGAATCTTGTGTGTGTACTTACTGTGTCAGGTTGGGCTGGCGCAGGGGGCTGAAATTTCTCTGTGAGGGCCTTGCCCCCAGTTGGCACTGTCTGAGGGGTGTATGAGCCACTAACAATCAGGTCATAATACTTCATCCTCTGCTGGCCTGCAAACGGCCACAAAATCAGTTATATTGCTGTAAGGCTGTGAATACAAATCATTATTGATCTCAAGCAGTTTGACTGCACAGCACGGACCAAATATTACACTTGAACAGATTTTATTTATTTGGTGGATCACACCAATATCTCTGTGCATCAACCTCAAAGGAACATCTGGGCCTGATCAGCAATTATTGATTTGTTAGAAGGTTAGAAAGTTCATTCACATACTGCAATAATGAAAAGCAATAACTTCTGCAGCCACATTTAGCACATTCTAAAGGTGCGAGGTATGAGAATGTGTCATGGGAAATATCAATAAAAATAAATTACAACACAGCAGTGTGTCTCAGTTAATGGCCCCTCGAAACGATGAGCTTCAGTTGTCACTACGGAAGCCAAACCTCAAGGAGGCACTCATTTCAGTTTCAATATTAGATCCAGCCTGGCTTTCTCATCTCCTCTAACACCAGGGTGCGAACAAACAGAAAATTAATATCCCAGATGAGCCCATACCTTTGATGTCTAGCTGGGCATGGACGATGTTGCCCATGACAGAGGTGTTGTGCAGGTGTTTAACTGTGTCTTTGGCTCCCCTGGTGCTGGTGAAGAGAACGCGAGCCAGGCCCAAGTGCTTACGGGTCTTAGGATGAAACAATATCTCCATTTCTTCTACCTCGCCAAACTTGGTGCACATCTCCAACAGGAAAGGTTCTTTGATGTTATCGTTCAGTCGGGCAAACGTCACCTCTTTCAACGGAATTGGACCCACGTAGTACTCATCCAACTAAAAGAAATAAGGAAAAAACATTTTACGAAGGGACGGTCAAATAAAAGAGGAAGAAGGAGAAAGCGTGTGAAGGGGGTGCAGCTGTGTTTCAGGTTCAAATGCCCAACATTCTCTCCACTGGAGCTCCATCTGATAGGCTGTGGGATTAGACCTCCTCCTTGAAGGACGTCTGTCCTTTTTTCAGGAAAATCACAGCTGTGAAGTTCATGAGGCAGGAATTCAAATGAAAACTGCAACTACGCCTTGATTAGAAAGCAGTAACCATTAGGTCTTTCTCAAGAGTCAACTGAACGAATCCAGTATCAGTATAAGTTCCCCTTAATATTTATCTACAGCAAGACTGTATGTCTTAACTAAAGCTAACGTCACTCATTTGTTGAACAGAATAACTGTCAATTATAACAATTATTAAACAACTACAATTATTCCTAAGCTCAATTTGAGATATTTCAAATATTTCACACATGCCTTCACAATCATATGTTTAACTAACAACAAACAGGATGAGAATACGAGGAGTGAAGAACTTTGGTCTTCAGAGTGAAATCTGATTGAAAGTGACTGGAATAATCACATTCAGATATTCTTTTCAATTTCAATGCAAGAACTTCCTGCCATCAGAAGTCAATGTCTCAGGTGTCAACTCAGCCAGCACTGAGGCTCAAACTTTGGATACTGACCCCAATATCAATACCACAAAATTGACTTTCCCTCCCGATACGTTCAATTTACAATCCAAAAAGTGAGTGTGGCTCAAAGTAGGAATTAACAACAGATGCTGTAAGCAGATATATTGTCCAAATACGAAATACTGCAGACTAATCAACAACCGCTGAAGTTAATAATATGCACTCTAAATATAATTTAGACAGCCATTCAAACTCTAATGTTTGAACTAGCATGTTTACTGGCCCAGTGACAAAACTAACAACTTAAAAATGGAAAGTTGGTACAGAATGAATGAACTTCAGTACTCAGCAATCTTCAAGTAATTCGTCTGGCATCATAAAAGCACTGAATTTTAATATCCATCCCTAACAGAGACGATTTCTCATGCAATATTCATGAATATCTTCAGAGCACGCTGGTGCACTTGGCAAAGCAATTTGACCAGAATACAGAAAAAAGTACAAGCAGTCCTCACATACAACCAAAAATGCATCTGCTGGCTTCTGACGTCCAACACGGGGGATTGCAGCGAGATAACCAGTACAGTAGGAGAACAGTGAGCTTGCAGAAAAACAGTGGGAGACAATAAAAAGTTTGAAAATGAACAGAAAAAGGACACACCTTAAATTTGGGTAAAGGAAGTGACAGCTCTGTGTGTCTGGACCAGATCCTTCGGGGTCTGGGGTCACGTAACTCCCCCACAGGTGGAAACCCTGAGTCCTGAGAGACATCAAGGGATGGAAGGTTATTACATTAGGATGTTCAGCTATATAATTAGTCACCTACTGATCCAAATAATGAGTACAGCCTCTAAAATAACATTTTTGGGGGGCTCAGAACTAAACAGGTGTGTGCAATACATTTCACACAATATACTGACATTCACTGACAAGCTACCAGACATGTCTACACTAGTAATGATCTACACTGGAATACAAACTTGGAATGTTAATATGGGCACTAAATTAGAGGCTCGACCACCCTGTTAGTTAAAATCATCCTCATTAAATTTGTTTTGCTATGAAAAGCCACAGATTTTCAGTATATCACTCAAAACCAGAATTAAGCTGCAGGATATTCTTCCAAAGTGCATCAACTAAAACTCAGTATTAGTTTATGTTTCATCACTACTGGTCAATTGATTTGTTCACTGACTGAGGCATCTGTAAGCACAAGCAATCAATGAAGAGTGAATACCGGAACACTGAAGTGAATCCCATCGTATCTGTAGATCTTTTGAGTGACCCTGCGGATGGCAGGGTCCTGGACAAGCTTGTAGCTCTTCCATTGCAGACTGAGAGCTCGCTGAGTGTCTGCCCCACTGTCTGGATCCATGCTATTACTGCAGAGAAAGGGAGGGAGATTCTCTATTGACATGCGTTCATCATGGCACACAAATTCACAGCACAATGGGGTTCAGCATAAATGGGGTCAAAACATGTCTAAAATGTACTTCTATAGTTTTGCAAGGAGGCTGAAAGGTTCTTTTTGGATGACAACTTCTATTGCCTGTATTACTGGTCACTTTACTAACACTTTCTGTTAACAGAGGTACAACGTTGCACTTCAAACATGTCTATATCAATTAGATCTGGGGTAAATAAAGTTGTAGAGGTGTTCATTTTTTACTAAACTAGATAACACTGAACATTACATCTTTTCTACTACTCCAGACAACATGAGATGGGTTCGATAAACACACAAGCTGCAGTTCCAAGATAAACAGCATACACAACAAGCGCACAGCAACACCACAACAATTCAGTGAAGAGGGTTACGCGTGTGTGGGAGTGAACCCAACCGGAAAACCTGATTTAACAGACTTATTCAGGGTTTTGTTTTGATGCTCCAACACAATAACAGCTACATTAGCCCTCGATTTCACCCGTTTGTTCCGACATGTCTCCAGGAGCATGTGAATCTGTTCTTTCCTTCCGAATTACACTGAATAAACTAGGACTTTAACATCACCTGACATTAAATAAACACCTCACAGACCTTTAGAGACTGGGTATAACTGTTTCACGACAAACACTGACTCTGTTAGCTGCACAGACTGGCTGAATAGAGGAAAAGGGCGAGTAGTTCGCTGAGAGGTGAAAAAAATTCACCCGGTATCGAGTTGTTCTTCTTCCTAGCGGTTTTAGACAGCAGCGAAAAATACAAACAGCAACTCCTGTGTGGTAAAGTCGTCTCTCTGTTTCGAGAAATGCTTAAAAACGGTCTCTAGTACGGCGTTAGCCATCCAGCTAACGAGCTAAAATGCTAAAAACGCCACCACGCAGCTAAACAAGCTAACATGCTAAGCTAAAATGCTAACTAGCTCGACAGGCCGAGAAAATCGGCTTCAATGGAAGAAAAACGGTCCAATTTCCACCCCGTGAGCCTTTGTCAGGTCTCGAAGGAGTCCTCCCGCGTTCCGGTGCCCACCGAAGCATCACAAGACGCTATATCCCACCTAAAAGCTCCGTTTTGTGGAAAAAAGTGAGGTTAAACACACAGAGGCCATCGCGAAACCGACCTGAGAGCCTCGCCTGTCCGCCATCAGCCGCCAGAACAACACCCCCCCCGGCTCCGCTCCAGCACTTTCCGCACTTAGCCGGCCACCCGAGAAAATTAATACTGACTTCATAAACCTGCGAGGTTGTTGCAATACGACATAAACAGACGGATCAGTTCCTCTTGCTTTTATTTTTATTTAATGCGGGTTTCAGTAAAAACTACTTTCTCACACTCGATCCCGTTTCTCCCGTAGGCTGGAGTCTGGAATGGCGAATGTGTCGCTGGGTTGATAAATACGTCATTGATGTCAGGCGGGACGGTTGGAGGTGACGGCTGGGCCAAGTTCATCAACAAATAAACAAACAAACAAACAAACAAACATGTCGCTTATAAATACAAATAGACTTATTATACCGGCATTATATACGTATATATAACGTGTAAGTTATATATACATATTTATTTAATGTGTAGTACATATAAGATAAGATTCGATAAACCTGTATTAGTCCCACAAGTGGGAAATTTGCATTGTCACGGCAGAAAGTGGAAAGAAACAAAGAGCAGTGAAATAGAATAAAAACAGTGAAATAGAATAAAGTAGAATAAAAACACAAATGTGCACAATACAATCTAGGAATATAGAATATGATAAAATAAAAATATGTGCATGTGTATTGTAAAAATGTATACTTATATGTCTGTAAACTATATGTACACTTAGATAAGTATGTATGTACACAGTAAGCATACACCCAGGTATACATATATGCTACAGGTGTAGCTTAAAACTATAAATAATCTACTTATTATATGTGCAATTTGTGTATGTATGTATGTATGTATATATA
>JBBIGA010000027.1:4647809-4668088 GCA_037576975.1 Alestes dentex | reverse complement strand
CACACACACACACACACACACACACACACACACACACACACACACACACACACACACACACACACACACAAATACGGCACAATTTCAGAATGTTTTGGATGAGTGTTTCTCACACCTGACATGAGTCTTTGCCGCCCTCTTGGTACCCAGCACAGATCATGTCTGAGAGGATGTCCACTCTCTCAGACTCAGACGACTGGATACTGTACATCCTGTTGCAGGACACTTGGTCAATAATGGGCACTTCAACTTCTCGCAGTGTTTTGAGGCCGGAGAGGGAGACTGTGGAGGAGAGAAAAGCACATAAGAGAACCTCATGATTTCGTGGACTAAGGGCTGTATTTTTCACACAGATTAAAGCAATGGAGCCATTTAGTTTAGTTTTTTAAAGATATCTATGTCCCACAGTCTCAGAAATCATGTCTATTTGAGGATGCGTGTGATGCCTTAAATCAAATTTTCTCAAGCCTTAAATCTAATTTTAAGGTAAAATTAAGGAGTCTGTTTCACATATTAACTGCCACTTAATTCAAATGAAGGGGTCTGGTGTATTTTCAGGGCCATATTTAAGGTAAGGTTAAGCACATTTTAAGTACACTGTGTTTCGTCGTGGTTTCCATCACCACCATGGAAAAAGAAATGCGAGTCTGTAAGTTTGAATAACTGAATTACTGAAGGGGAGGGTGATGGTGGTACGTTCTCTCTCACATTCTACAAAACTAACGTGATTAGCTGCTCCACTGGAATGTGTTTCGCGCCAATTGTTAGGTCGAAGGAAGAGAAGATAAAAAGTTTGCACGTATGGCGTGAGATCTGGGTGAATTACGCGAGTCTCACAATCTATCCAAGCCCTGCTGAACATGGAAACACATGAAGTCTCCCAAAACATCTCCCAGGCTTCGCGAGGACAGAGCCAGTGAAGGCGACAGGAACTGTCCTGACCTTCCTGACACTACAAAGTCACAGCAGGTTCAGTGTGCGAACACCTGCAGAGCACAACGGCCCCCAGCCATCTTCTGACCCTCTAATCACCATCTCAGTTTACCAGCCAACATCCCCGCACTGCCCTGCCTCCCAGTAACCTCTTTGTCCTCTCTAACCTGAGTCACCAGCTCAGCCAAAACGACACTATTGTTTTTCCACGCCTCAATAACCGCAGCAGAAGAGTTTCCCACAGGCGGCCGGTCAGGGGCCTCAGGATCTTTAACTGCTCAGTCAACTCTGAAGAGTCAATGAGTCAGAACCTGCAGCTTCCTTCTGAGAATCAATTCCAACTGTTTTTCATTATACAATAATAATAATTATTATTATTTTTTTATTCATATAGCCCCTTTTTCAAACTCAGTGTCGCTTTACAAATAGTTCACACAAAACAAGAAACAGCGTTTAACAGACAGTAGTAGACAAAAACAATTAGCCATCCAAATTACAACAGCACAGAAGCAGATGGAGCAGAATCAAGGGTTAGAAGAAGAGGCACTGAGAGAGAAGTTATATTTTTGACTGGGTTTTGAAAGAATCAAGAGCGGATGCACTGTGAATATTCTGAGAAGGGAATTCCATAGTTTGGGAGTCAAAACGCTGAAAGATCTGGCACCCATGGACAGACAGTCAAGAGATAGTGGGGAGCAGAATCATGGAGAGCTTGAAAAGTATCTCCTCAAACTGTGCGTCACTTCGCATAAAAGCATCTGCCAAATGAATGTAATGTAATTAGAAGAAGCTAATACTGAACATGGGTAGCCAGTGAAGTTTATGGATTTTTTTAAATAAATGGAAATGTTATTTGACGCTGAAAAGCGCGGAATGACGCTGCAGACTGTAACAGTGGATTACAGTTTATAACAAAACCAACTACTCTTCCCACGCTCTCCCTCCACCCCTCAGCCCTATTTTTGAGAACGCCAGCTTTTCTTTACATTGTGAGAGCAACGGACAAATTGAGCGATAGAAATGATTACAAAAAACACTCTTAATATCTTACATCAACACACACTGAGGTTAAGCACTTTAAAAGATATTGGCTACACTTTAGGGATCAGGTTAATTAATTAATTAATTAATCATTATTAATTACAGCATTACATTGTACAATTTTAGACTGAATTAACACAAACTAGAGCAATTAAAACGACATACTATTCAGTGGTATCTCATCTTAGCCCTGGTGGTATTCATGACCTAAAGTGCTCTGTTGTTTTTATACAACAGATCTGCAATAAGAGAAAAAAAAACTTAAAGAAGATTCAAACTTTGTGGCAAATGTGCTTCTGCCTGAAAAGCCAGTCCTTTGCGTTAAGGACAGTGTCATAACATTGTAAGTCAAGAAATGCAGCTGCAAGTGCAGAACGGGTGTTAAGCCATTTATTTTCTTCCAAATAGTACTAAATATTGTGTGCATTATTTTGGGTGTAAAATAATGTTTCACTGTCAATATTGAAAATGAAATTAAGCTCAAATCCAGCTTAATGTATCTTTTCCAGTATTCGTCGGATCTGCCTAACTGTGGTTCTGACCAACCAAAAACCTACAATAGTTTCAGAATTTAATGCAGCCCTGTGGTCACACACTCATCCGACCAGATGAGCTGGAAGACAAATATTACAGAACTTTGATAATGTCTCAATTTTCTGTTTTGTTTGTGCTAAAAATGAATAACAGCACAAGTAAGCACAAGTAAAAACTTGATCAGGTTGAGTGGGTTGGAACTAGCTGCTGTATATGTATAAGAAAAAGAAATAATATACAGTAAACATCTGTTTACATTCTTTTTTGTCAACCTCTCTGCCTTGATTTGATCTCCACTTCTGAAATATGATGAATTACAGAAATGAATTTAACTCTAACTTTTTCAGTCATTTTAAAACTGTTTTGATGATCACTCTGGACGCATCTAAGACTCCAACAATTTCTGCGAAATCGCACAGGAATTGTTTTAATGATTTTATACATTAAGGTTGGTTGGTTTTATATTATTGGAAACACTGGTTTTAAAGTTTTTCACTGAGACTCCAAACCTTTGAACAGTAGGGTGTATGTCTGCACTACTGATTCTCACATTCTTACAAAAATTTTTCTGCTTTTTCATGCACAAGCAGACTTTTGCTGGAATAACCCCAGATGAGACAAAAAAGTAAATGTGTGTTGTCATCCATCGCGTCCTCACCTCCCACCTGTATGTCCCCCCAGCCTGTGACGTAGCACAGGGTCCCGCTGTAGAAGGTCAGCTCAGAGTCCGGCAGACACACGGGCTGGATTCTGTCGGTCCAGTTGACCGGCCTGCTCAGCTGGACCAGCGCCACGTCTCGGCCCCCCTGAGGCACGGAGTAACCGTCAGGAACCACCACTCTCCTCACACTGCTGGACATCTCAAACTGGTTAAAGCCATTCAGCTGATAGCGGCCCATGTAGAGGCGATATGAGGACACGTCTGAAGGGCTGAGGAGAGATACAGACCATAACCAAGAAATACCAAACATAGGCCACTTTATCAGAAACCCCTCCCTTCCTTTGTCTTGCTGGTGTAACCCATAGAGGCGGGGTTCATAAAGTGGACCGTCAGTGGAAGCACAACATTTCTAAAAAAAAACAAAAGTCTTCTGTGCCACGTATCATTCCTCATCAATTTCCACCCCCAGGACACTTAACTGTATCAAAATTCAATTATAAAACGGACGAGCTCAGTTCTAAAGTCTAAATGTATATATATTACAATATAATAACACCTCACATATCTACATTAATATGGAAAATTACAACATAGTAACACCTCACATTTCTATAGTAATGTGCAAAACGGAAAACGTTTTGTTAACCATTATGTCGTTAAAGTGACAGCACAGTCAAATGACACAGTCAAATCATTACACAGATGTGTCTAGAGTGGGATTTACCTGTTTAAAGACCTGAGGAAACCCCTCTGATGAGGGGGGAGGAACAATAAAACTATAAGTGCTTTGGGGCTGGCTGTTTTGATTTTTTTTATGCTGCTACGCAACCAAATATCTTATTTTATAACTGTAGTAACTGTAAATCATCACTGAAGCGGAGAGAAAGGATTCAACCACAGAGATGACTCATCAGGTTCAATAAAGCTTCAATAAAAGGCATATTTTATCATAAAGGATGTTTCTTTTAACCCTTACCACATTTTAG
The DNA here is from genome assembly GCA_037576975.1 of Alestes dentex. Taxonomy (NCBI): domain Eukaryota; kingdom Metazoa; phylum Chordata; class Actinopteri; order Characiformes; family Alestidae; genus Alestes; species Alestes dentex. Next base: position 4,663,933 of record JBBIGA010000027.1, on the reverse strand, counting down.
TAAAATCTGGTTTCAGTAAATATGAATGGTGTAAATCAGTCTAAAACCGGTGTTTGTTCTCCTACACGTTTTTTCTGTTTGTCTCTAAAACCTAAAAATAAAATAAATTGGTTCATTTGTGTGTGACGTCGTTTTTAAAACCCCTGTAGTGTTTATTATTTTTATTATAATGTGTTTAAATGACAATAACTGCAGTTCTACGTGACACTGGAACACCAAACAAAGCACAGCATGATGCCTGAGCACCAACACAAACCAGGGGAACTTCCGTATAAGCTGTTTTGCCGTATGACAACAATTTACCATTTGTTGCAGGGTTATAGCCACAGGCCACTGAAGGCCATGTATTAGTGTGATTTCACCATAGTTAAGAGGTGTTATTAGGCACCGTAACTCACCCTCTCCAGTGGCTAATTGCTTGAGTTGCTTCACGACTTACTTAGGAAAACAGTGGGCAGCAGAAAGGACCCAGTCTCTGGAGATGAGGGATCCTCCACAGATGTGGCTGTTCGCTCCCATCTGAATGTCTACCTGCCAAGGCCACGCCCCCTCTCGAGCCACACTGCCTCCGACGATGCGACTCCACAGAGGAGGCCTTCCACATTCTACAGCAGTCAGACCCACACAGAACACCGAGTAGAGTGCTATAGGCATCAAGGATAAGAGAGACTGTATGGAAAGGAAACCAGTGTATTTACATAATTACCTTGCGTCTCGCATGTCTGTATGAGCCACACACCTGCATGATCAAAAGAACGCGTGTGAGAAACAGTGAAATAAACACCTGAGCCCAATCGCATTACGGCCATGCAAGCAGATGTCGTTTGAAACGTAAAACCAGATATTCTACAGTGAAGTCACAACCAGAGGCAGTCATATAGGGCTCCATATTATATGATTTTAAAGGGCTTATATCATGTTTATTCCCTGAGGTCCACTTGTGACATTAGCAGGTGAGTTCATGTTCCAAAAATGGTCACAATTTATTTTAACACAACTGTTTACATTACAGTTTTGCACCTGACCTCCTAGAATTAAACAGGCTGTTTCTGTTACTGTGCCTTCTGATAACCTTCTGACTGGTTGCCTCACTCAAACAACCAAATAACTTCAGCATGAACGCATGGAGCTAAACTGCAGCTGACTGAACAGGTGGGTGTAAATGGAATGTTTGTGATGTCACAAAAACAGTGAGGTCTAAACAGGCTATTTTAACAGCTAAGTTTTGCACATACAAACCACATGAACTGTAAATGGTAAATTGTAAACGTGTTCAAGAAGGATTTTTTTTTTTTTTTTTATGTGATATGGACTTTTTTTTAACTGAAATTTTGCACTGATGTACCACACAGACTGTGGAGTAATCAGTAGATGTTGAAACATTTCTGTGATATGTTTTATTTAAAAAAGAGGGAATAATTGATTTTACATGATAAAGACTTCTGAAAAGTGTCAAGTTTAAAGATTAGTGAATGATTAACTGTTGCGCTGCAGCACACAAAGTAAAAAAAATGTTACCTAAATGTTAGAAGCTTAAAACGTCCATGTAACATCTAAAAGTGGTGTTAAAACATCGAAAAAAAAAGGCTTCTTGTAAAGCAGAAGTTTGTACATTAAACACTTCTGTATGTTAGGCCTGGGATCACTGGTGTCACAGCCCATAACAACCCTGAAACTGACATGTGGAATTTATTGTTTTTACATCCACTGAGTGTTTAAACACAATTTTCACTCCAATGTAGCCACTTCAGTGTCACTTGCACAATGTATAATCAAGAACATAAATTAATTTAAAAAAAAATTGTAACCACTGAAAACAAACATGACTAACGTTACGTCAAAACTGACCCAAAAAAGAACACTGATGTGTACAAAATGTGCACAGACAACAAAAAACATAATCACATTAATTTTGTGTTTCAGTTTGTCCCCATTTAACTCAGAACAATTCATTTAATATGAAGCACAAAAGGGTTTATTTATAGGCATTAAACATTGAATGGGGTCAAACAGACACCAAAAATAAAAAGGAGGGATTCACACTACAGTCCTGTTAGTCAGATAATAAAGTAAAGTGTGCAAAAATCTATTAAATTTGATAAAAACTGAAAAAACTGAGCCCAATTTGACACAGCTGCAGTTTTATAGTTTTACGGCTCTACAGCTATTCTTTAATGAAAGGGGCTCTACTTTCTTGGGCGGAGGAATTCCGCCAAGATTGAAGCAATTCGGGTTTTTTTGTTTAAATTTGTATTTAAGTTGTAGAACCCTTGTACATAAGCACTAAAACAGGTACTCTGCTTACACAACACTTACGTTTATCAGGTAAACCTTATTTTTTTGTCGGAAAAGAGAAGAAAAGAGCTGATTTAAAGTCAACTCACCTGCAGCAACCAAAGCAAAATAGAGCATCCGCATCCCTGAAGAGTAGGAAGGTAACTTATCTGTGGATAAAACCATTAACACTCGGTTTTCAAACAGCTTTTATGGATTTAAATATAGTTTACAAATTGTATTCTAACATATCAGCCGTCGGAAGTTTAAATATAACTCCTAAAACCGTGTATTAGCACCATACTCGTTAGCATAACACCTATTTTCAGCTTGTTTAGCCTGCTGTGTCTTAAAGACGTCTGTTTTAAACGTAAAAATCGGGTTTTATTGTGTATAAATAGAGTGGGAGAGCTCCCTTGCGTCACTGTGAAAGAAAATAAATCGCAACAGTTTGTTTACATACCCAGAGAATGACAACAGCAGTCACGAATTGAGGACAAGCTGCTCATTGGTGTCTATATTTTGAATATTTTACAGATTTCTCACTGTTTTTCCTTCGTAACGCCTGGGATTGGTAAGAAAAGTCCCTCATAGCTCAGAGTCTTTGTGCTGCTGGGAGATGCTGTCGGTCTGAAGGCCCACAGGTGATGGAGAACGGGGCGGGGCTTCACCTGGGCACACCAGCCAATGAAAAGCTGCCACGTCACACACCTGAGCTTCCAGGTAGCCCCAGGTGTTCTGCCTCCATAAGATCACATAAGATAGGAATGATAATTCTATTGCCATTAGCATTCTCAGTGCAAAAACAAAGAATAAAAGATAATAAAACAATATAATCAATATGATCACTAAAAAAATAGATAATAACAAGAACATTATTGTAACAAAACCACTTTAACATTGACAAAATCATCACTCCTCTCCAAATCAGTGAGGCCTCATACTGTGCAAAAGTCAGAGACCACCCTTTCATTCTTTTCAGTTCCAGTCTAAGTACAGGTTCTCTGTTTTCAAGCATGAGAAGAAAAGATGAGAAAGAACTTTATTTGCATGAAGCACGGCGTTACCCAAAATGTCTTGGTCTGCTGAAGTATTAAGACTGCCCTTTACTGGAAGTAACAGTCCTAGCCCAAACCTTGAAAAACAAGTGTGTCCCAATACTTTTGTCCAATTAATCTATCTATCCTTCACCAGATGTTTGTGCTTAGTGAGTCCACACTTTTTCGTTCTTATAAAACCCTCACTTTTTTCCCCTGAGATATTTTTCCTGCTTCTTTAAAAATTCCTCCAAAGTTCAGAGAAGTTGTAAAGCTTTCTGCTTCTCACTATGTTGATCACAATTACAGGCTCACCCCGTCATTTGGGAGTTTTACTTCTAGTCCATTTGTTTCTCATTAACAGCATGGTGAGTAGCTGTACATCCCTGCAGCGTAAAGTCAGCTTCTCATAGTGGAAGGATGGATGAAAGCTCAAAGCAGTTTATCTGAGAGGGGCAGTATCAGTGTTCTACTAGGTCCTGCGTGGTTGTTAGGAGTCCCATGTTCTATCTTTATTTCGACCAGTTTTTGAATGTTTTTAGATGTTTTCCCTTACTTGTAGCACCAGAAATGAATTGCTCACCTATATACATTAAATACTTCATGGCTGTTTTGACTGTAAATAAAACAAACAAAAGGGTGGTCACTGCTTTTTCAAAGTACTGTATTTATTACTACTTTTGAAGGATGTTTTCAGATTTACAGATATTTGTACAAGCTTCTTTAGTAAGTGAAATATATACATACTGATGCAGTTCTTTAATTCAACACAAATGTAAAGAACTTACATCTTGGTGTAAGAACAAAGACTCGAGTCTCCAAAAAAGTAACTTTACTCATTCATTACTTTCAATTTAATGCAAAAAACAAACAAAACCAACCAAAAAAACTCCCCAAAAAGAACGATTTCTATTGGTCGCTTTGTCGTGAGATTTTTTCACCATTCAAACCACTGCTGATATGTTAAAATGTCAAAAACTGAAAAATAGAGATACAGGGTTTTGTGCCAGTGAGGATACATAAACTGAAAGGGAAAAAAAGTTTTTATTTCTAATACAGTTGCTCTGAACTTTTGACACTAGTTTATTTATCAAACCTGGGAATGGAATCAAACTTACTAGAAAAAAAAAAGCCTCATTTGTTCTCAGTCAGTCATGTGTTCATTCGTGCAGTAGATCCTATTCAGCACTACTTCAGAAGGGATCACTTAAAGGCCTGTTCTTACACAAACCATACGTCTACTTAAAACTAAACACGAAGGGGTCATACAGTTCAGACTCTCCTTTTCTTATAGGATGACAAATGCTTCCTTCTTACTTTACTGCAGTATCTCCTTTCAGCTCACGTTTACCAGCCGCTATCCGAGCGATAGGTAATTCCATATTGTTAACTGAATAATTCAGTACAGCGTTTGACGCCTTTTAGAGCTTCATGGCAAACTAACCAACCACTTTCCCGAGTCTGTGCGCTAGCATAGAGAGAAAAGGTGATACAGGTGGCGGTTCTAAAATAAACAGTAACAGACATGAGCAGAGGAGTGAAGTACACAAAGAAACGTGAATATCACTATTCTCATTTATTAAAAAAACGCAATGTACAGTCTTGCACCTTCCCTCTAACGCTTTTAAACAGAGCGGGAGGCTTTTATTGATCTGCCCTGACGCAGTCTGAACATCTCTGTGGTGGAGGGCCTCATTTCTTGGACAGCTTGGCTTGTTTCTGTTTAGGCGGAGCCCATTTGAGACACAAAGTGTCCACTGTGGAGAGAGAGAGAGGAAAAAAAAACAAACAAAAAAAAAAACAGGGATTACTGAAGGACACTGTGCTCGTTTATATAATAGACAAAGACAAAAACAGCTTTACATGTCAGGCATTTACATTTAAAAGTTAAAAGCCACATTGAGACATTTAAAAAAAAAAAGGCAAGGGTTTATGCAAGTGTCCACAAAATCTCAACCACACCAAACCCATTCTGCAGGGTGCTGGGGTTAAAACAGGACTAGGCATTATATTATTAACATCACTAATGTCCTTCAGGCCCAGCTGCTCTTGTTCAAATACAGCTTTTTATTTTGTCACCAGACTCGTGGGAGACCCGTGGATAAATCAACAAACAGCCAACTAACAAAAACAGAAGTTCCACTTCCTCAAGTACCTTCACTGTTATTAAAATCCATGAGGTGCACAGTTTGTCTATTTATAAAGTTCTGCACACATAGCTGAGTCTCTAAGGCCTCTTTGTTTGACATATTATACAGTGTTTGGATGCAGGAGCCTGTTTTAATTCCTATACAGTGTAAACATGACAAAATGTGATTAATCACAATTATTTTAATTTGACACTTATCATATATTTTCTTTTCTTCTATCTGTTCACAAAGCCATTACGGGTTTACAGAGGTGTAAACGCAGGAGCGTAATTCAGCCCCAGGACTTCAAACTTTATTGTGAAAAAGAGAGAAAACGGCCTCAGTTGATACTGGCTGTACCTGTGATGGGGGGCTTTTTGTATTGTGCGCTCTTCAGATGTTCCTCCACGAGTTTGGGGGTGACACAGATCACATGCTGGCCCTTCCAGTACTTCACCATGTTCAGGGACTGCAGCGTGCTGATGATGTCGCTCTGCGTGATGCTCGTCATCTGACTGTGGACAGAAGAAATAACCCTTGTTTTAATGATGGACGGGAGGTTTTGGGTGCTCACAACATAGCCTATATTTCCACAAGGGTGGTAGCAGCCTGTGAACCTGGTGACCATGAAGTTGCAGGTTCAAACCCACCCACTTTCTAACACTGTGTCCTTGAGAAAGGCACTTAGTCCCTGTAACTAATGATTGTAAGCCACTCTAGATAAGGGCCACTTTACAAGTATGCAGACACACTTTCTAATTAAAAAACTGGGTTATTAAAGTTAACGTGAATTAGAAAACACATTGAATCTTTCTCCTGTACCGTGATGCAATGACTAGAACACATGTCTCACATTTTGGAGGCCGAGCTGGTGGGAACGTGCATCGTATTGAGGTGCAAGCACACACACTGTACTGCAAAATTGGTGTTACACCCCAAATCACCAAACCTAAGCACCTAATTGGCAATATCAGCTTCCCTAATGCTCTCATGCCTGAAAGGAATTATTTTCCAATAGCATCTAGTGGAAAGTAATTCAGTTCAGCACAGCAGAGACCAACTACCTTTAATTTCTCTTGATTTTTGCAGAAATGTTGGAAAAATAGGTGTCTGGATACTTTTGGACTGTATCTGTTGGTGTACGAGCATCAACAGATACACTATATATGTGGACTTGAAATGCGTTTGTGTATCTGGAGGTATCTGAATTTTGGAGAGGTAATGTGCTATCAGTTGTTGGTGTGTCATTGTGAGTCTACCTCAGATCTTTGATGGACAATGTTCCTCTGAAATCCCGCAGAATCTCCAGCAGCACCCATGACCAGTAACTTCTATAGCTCAGCTTCCCCAAGTCTGACAGAGGCTTCTCTGGCGAGCCCACTGTACTCTCCAATTTGGACAATTCATAACCTACAAGAGAAAATACATAAACAAGGTGTGTTTCATTGCATGAACATCCAGAGTAAAAATACAATCACTGTGGACAGAATCCAACGACTTCATTTAAACTATGTATTTATTTAGTCAGGCGCCACAGTGTTTGTGTTACAGTTTGTATCACAGAAGCAGAAGCTCAAGCTTACTGAACGCGATAAGAAATTTTCCATATCCTCTGCGCTGGTATGGAGGAAGTGTGAGGATGCACGCAACATTATTCCCATCGGGAGATTCTTTCTCCTGTCCAAGGAAAACATATGAAACAATATCAGTCTAAACAGCACTTTGCAGGCATAGATGGTGTTTCTGAATAAGTACTTGAATATTTGTTTTCTAAGTGACTTTTGAAAAAATAATTTAGCAAAATAATTACATTTCATAGGCTAGCAAAATCTCGTTTGTTACTGTAATTCAAAGTATATCCAGTAGGTGGCAACAGTATATAAATAGTGAGTCTGAAGTCAAGCTGCTCAATTTCACACTTTTATTGAAATAGCTACAACTATTTATGAGTCAACATGGAGTTAATTTATTTGGCTGGCTATTTTTTTTGGCTGTCTCCCTGAGGAATCAGCCCCTTGTTGCACATTTGAACTGTGCATTTTTTTCTTATCCACCAATTTCTGGCACTCTTTTAGCTTCAAAGGAAGATGAAGCTTAATTAAGATATGAGAGAGGGAGAGAAAGAACAGCAGACACGGAAAACCTTCAAAATAGGACGAAGATTCCTCACCTTTGAGAAGTAGCCCACAATGTGTGCTCCGTGTCTGTTGACCTCAGTGAGGATGTAAAAGATGAACGGTTCCACATCAAAGTAAAGCGTTTTGTGGTCCAGGAAGAGCTTGGCCAGCAGACATAAGTTCTGGGAGTAGATCTGCAGGCAAATCAGTTTGAATTTGAAATTAACACAATCACTACAGCTTTATGTCAAGCTGCTTATTAACGACACATTAAGATCCTTCTACTATGCCACCCCATCTCTGCCTATTAGTCTCTTGTTTATTACAATCTTCGCTGGGGCCTGCATCTAAGGGGAGATGATGATTTGAGTTGAAGCTCGCCTTATGGTCGCGGCCATCCACCTCGTACACTGAGATATTGGCTCTGCGATAAATCTCCTTTCCGGGGGGTTGCCGCCACTGACACTGATTCTTCAAGACAAGCAGGAGAAAAAGAAAGAGAAGAGTATTACATAATGTGTAAGCAGAGGACATCACATGATATTTTTGACTTAAACGTGTCTGAAAAGGATGCACAGCACCCCCTGTTGTTTAACTGTAATGCAACATCACTATGCACTGACTAGGTGGTATCTGAAGGTCTTCTCGTATTTCATGTACTTCAGGCAGTATTCACAAATCCAGAGCTTGGGCTGTTTTCCATAGTCGTCGGGAAACGGAGAGAAGTACCAGGCATCGATCTCGAAATTTCCAATCTGGATCTTGTCCACATATTTCACTTTGGTGATCTGGAGGCAGATTAAGGCTTTGTTTACACAGCAGGTCACATGGCTGACGCAAGTTGTAAACAAACAGGAGGGGGGGGGGAACGAACAAAGAAGCTCTTCAGCTGCTTAGTGTGGCTGTCCACTTATGATCAGATTACCAAAAGTGGATGTTAACAGCAGGTGTGAATGGGGGTGTCACGTAGTTTCATTTAGTTTATGAAGGGAGCACCAACTCTCTCTTACCGCTTCATGCTCTTTCTCTAGGGCGGCTGTAGTGGGGTCCATCTCTGCATAGGTCTGAAGAGGAAAGATTTATACAAACTATGTTTAGTGGGAAAAACACAGATTATAACTGTAGTCTGTAACAGCAGTTAATATAAAGAAATAAGTGTATTCAGTCTCAGCTTTGGACACTTTGTCCACAAAAGTACAGACATCCCAATATGTACTGCATGCCAAGTACAGCAAAGGAAAACCAATTTTGTGTTACTTTTAACACACAAACAATGAGACACAAAATTTGTTTAAAAAAGGCTAAACCTCAAATGGCTCCTTTTTCCCTTATGTTGGGAAATGCATGAAGCTGGAACAGCTTCAACATCCAAGAGATACACCTGAGATTCAGCTATCGACTGCATTTAGTGCATTATTGTACATGTGACTCATGTAGGGATTACAATGAAGCCATTGGAGATTCAATCATACTGTTCACCAACACTTTAAGAGTGAACTTCCTGTGAAAGCCACAGTGAACTTCTGAGGCTATTAAAATACTGAGTAGTTGCCTCCAGCTACCTTCTGAACATGGTTGATTTCATCGTGTTTCCGTTTCTGGTTCCGAGTGATCTTTCTCTCTGGTTGGTCCCCGAGGTCTCCTGCCCCACATTCCTCCACACTCTTCCTCACCGCATCCTTCACAGTTTTTGTCAGAGCTAAGCGTGCCTTTCCAACCCACTCATCCAGGCGTCTGTTAACTGTGGACGAGGATGAAGAGACACAATTCGTAAGCAGAACTGGAAGATTTGGTTTAGTTTCTGATTCTGGCAGCATTCAAGTGTTGCTAGAGAGATATAGGTGTGTATACCATATGTAAAGAGGTATACTATTTACAGTCAATAAATGGTGTAGCAGCAAAGTGGATAACCAGAAAAAGTAGACAATCCAATAAAAAAATGTTTTTAAAAACTTACATCCGACATAGTGGACGTAGAACTCCTCTCTGCCTTCCTGTTCGTTTAGTCTAGACTGGATGACCTCAGCTGAGTCTACAGAGAAAGCAAAGCAAAATATTCAGTAACAAAAGAAAAAAAAAGAATGAAATCAACAGCCAAAACCAAAGTACAGAACATAACATTACTCATGCACCTTCCTAAAAAGTTTTTTCACAAAATGGCAAGAGTAAAAGCTCCATTCTTAAATACTTAAAGTATTATTAAATACTGATATATCACTGTGTGTCCAGAAACAAAGGAGACAAAGGAACTAAGCCCTTGAGTATTATGGCAGTTTAATTTTACTGGCATATTGCCTACTCTTTGTCTTGTATGCCTTAACACAATCTTGCTTTGTTATTTGTACTGTTTATTTGTACACTGGGGACCCTGAGCTTCGCCATTTCATCTTTCTGTTTGCTTGTATATGGTTGAGATCACTGACTTTTGACTGTCCTCTAGTTGAAGGAACCCCCTCTGATGGGACTGTAGCTAAGGGGGCCGAGGCTATAGAAGGGGTGTCCAACTCTGGTTCTGGAGGGCCTGTGTCCAGCACAGTTGGGCAGTGCCCCTCCTCATAAACACTCACTGAACATGTTATATCCCAGGTAAGTTGAACCAGGTGTGTTTCAACAGGGAAACCACCAAACTGTGCTGGATGGTGGTCAGCCAAGACTGGAGCTGGGCTGCAGTATTGGCACCCAGTGTGAGACAAAGCATATAAAACCAAGCAGCCATTAAAGATAAGCCATTAAAGCTGCTAATGAGGAGCACTAGAAGTTTTAATACACTTTTAAATTTAAGAGCATTCTTGTAGTTTCTACCTCAACTTAGTATTTCTAATATTATGTGTATTGATATGTGAACATTCAGTTAAAACAACCAAGTATAATCAGATGCCTGACACTCAGAATGAGAAAACTATTGATCCTGAGTTTCACTGCTTATGACTGCACAGTCACACAAAAACAAGAATATAGTCTGAATAAATCCAACAAAAAATTTGTATGAAATGCACTAGGCTACGTACACAAATGCTGGGTATAAACACTACAGATAATACATCGGTGCACAAATCACTGATACTTGAATTCGCTAGTGATCAAAAAACTGATCAAATTTAGAACCGTTAGTGCATAGGTCACCTCTGTATCTCCTGAAGACTCATCTATCCAGAGAGAACCTCCTCTTCTGATGGTCTATCTGTCCTAAACTACACCTGCCTTTCTTTATGAACATGCTCCCTACTACAGATCTGGTACTTAGAACTCTCCTCTGGTTCTGAAAATTGAGGGGTTTCTCGTTATCTGTTTTTATATGTTTTATACGTATAGTTTATAAGAGACAAGCATCTACAGAGCTGCAAATCTTATCTGGTTGCACGGTACATTCCAGTGTATGGCAAATACAAAGATATTCTATTCTACGTCGCTTTGGATAAAAGTGACTGCCAAATGAATGTAATGTAACTTAATTCAATTAAATGATTAAACTACTTTATTAAGGGTATGTGGGGTTGATCGAGTAAACAAAGAGGGGCGGTTTGTTTACAAACAGAAACAGGAATTTTATACGCTAACTAACACACTAAAATCACAATCCTGTAACGCGAAAACATTTAATTTACTGTTTAATGTTGATCATTTGAACTCACGCCATGTTTTATCCGCTCTCTGACACAAATACGTCTCCCCGATATCCACCGTCACCTCCTGTTCCCTCATTCCGCCGAAGGTGGCGCCGTCGCCGAGTCGCAGCGCACCCGAGCCCCCGGCGTCACTCGCGGCCTCGGGATCGTCGTCCTCGCCGCTGCCATTGGAGCAGAAAGATGTGCGCGTTCCCGACCCCGGGTCCCGATCATCCATCCCCGGATCAATACTGGCACTAATCACGGTACTCCTGCTGCTAAAGGAGCCCGAAGAGCTCAAACTGCGGCCTGGTTCTCTCAAACGCAACCAGAATACAAACACAACACTGACACACTCCTCGCGCCCTCACACTAACGCATGCGCGCTGAGTCGCGGGGGCGGGGGCACACACCCACACCCACACACTATATATGTGTAAATATATCTACGTCCATCTATATCTATATATACACACACCTCTATATCCACACATAGACAGTAGAGCCAGATACACAAAACAGATGTAGGCAAATAAGTTACAACACCCTGTTTTAAAATCTTAATTTTATTCAGTTTTAATAAAAAGGAAATAAAATATAACATACACACATCACTGCAGACAAACACAGCAGCATGTTCGATAAATTTAAATAAAGTAAACTAAAATTGCACATCACTTTGTGAGCAAATCAGATAACACACACACACACACGCGCCTCAAGCCCCATGCAGGCAGGCAAATCAGACACAGCAGCCTGTTCAAAAAAACCAAAAAACAAAAACACACACACATGTAATCCGTTCAAACACAATAAAATTAATTTAAATTCTGTAATTAAAAATAAAATGACATGTGCATGCGCAATCAAAAAATAAATGAAAACCATGTGGCCAGTTGTAGGCCAATACAGTACTTTGTACGATGAAGCTTAAATAAAGGTTCTTTAGTCGTCTGCAATAATAATGAATCATATTAGAGCAGTTTTGTTGACAGTGATTGATTTGCTGGAGTTTCCATCCCAGCGATAAACCCTAAAAATCTCTTCTGGGAGCGCATTGTAGGTTTCATAAGCCTTTTAGAACATTTTCCATTCTAGCGATTATCTTGGATATATGTATGTATATTTGTGTGTGTGTGTGTGTGTGTGTGTGTGTGTGTGTGTTTTGCAGGGTATGGAGCAGAAACACACGGACACAGTTTACCGCAGCATTTGTGTAGTGTTTTATTACGGACACCATTATGATGGAGGTACATCTGGTGAACAAGGGAGGGAAGCTTCTTCTCTGTCTGTGCCCCCCCCTTCTGCCTCTGTCATAGAACCCTTTCCTTCTTTAACTCAGTCTCGGTTTTCGGGTGCAGCCCCTTCCCGGTTCCCCTGTGCGGCCCCCCACCTCGGTGGTGATGACTGAACCCTCCACCTCTGGCCCTGTGTCCCCTCCCGCCTCGGTGGTGATACGCACTTCCGGCGCTGTCCCACTGGTTCGAGCCTCTGGGGGCTCTTTCGTGCCAGCGGCCGTACTGCGCCCCCCTCGGCCTCCTTCCCCGGTCTCGGTGGCCTCTCTCTTGTAGTCCGTCCGTGACGATTGTCTGAGCGGCATCTTCTGCAGCGTTCAGGCTGGACAGGCTGATTTCTTGTTCACGTTTATCTCCTGAAGGGTCTTGGTGGCTTGTGGCAACACATTCCTCACCTCCGGGGCGGCCGGTCTGCTCTTTGTCGGCTCTGGGCTCGAGGGAAGGTCCTTTCTCTGTGCTTTCGCCGTGCAGGTCCCCATTCTGAGGGACTAAACTGCCCTCGAGTAAACTGTGGTCGATCTCCGTGGAGGACACACTCAGTTTGGCGAGATCTTCCACTACAGGTGGAGGAATTCCATGAGACAGCTGTCCGTTCCTTCCTCCTCCTTTTTCTCTCCCTCTCCTACCTCCTCTGAACGCGCCCTGCTGCCTCCTACCGTGAGGAGCTCGGCGCTGGGATTGGGCCGGGACGTGCGGGGCCGGAGTGAGGGCGGCCTGTCCGGGGCAGTCAGGGGGAACAGAAGACAAAGGCTGGCTGGATTCAGGATTTGGAGTGTCGGGGTCAGCTGAGTCACAGTCACCAGGGGCCTAAGAGACAAAAAGAGACCTTTTTATAAATAAAATAATAATTCTGGTGTGCATGAAAAAGACAAACTTGCGGTAGTTTACAGTGTTACCAGTTATAGAATGTCCAAAACTGAAAGTTTCCCCCTTTGCCAAATCACTGTTTGCTTCTTGCACTGGACCTACAAAGCTAATGTAGGTAAGGAGTAATGGAACGGAATGCCTGCAAGAAGATTTAACCAACCCACACACAGACAGTGTAAGCCTATTGTATTTCATTTGACTGTATGATCAGGCAACAAACTAAACAGAAAAATCTGAATATGAATAACATTTACATATAATGTTTTCAGCCATTTGTTCACAGTGAGTGAATTCTACATGATTAAATCTAGGATTGGGCACACATTATTTACTTAACCCCGGCTTTTGACTTAATCCCAGTTTTTAAAAAATCCTTTTATTTTGAAAGTTTGTTGCTTTAATGACACTGCATTCAGTGTCACTTGATAAAACGTGAATGCCCTGCAGTGGCAAATTATTTTGGTTTTATATTTGATTTGATTAAATTAATGTTTAAGTTTACAAGTAATATGTGAACTGTAACTGTGTAACTGTGTTAAAGGGAACACTGCTGTTAAAAAGCTCCTTATTTGTTTAAAGTGTTTACAAACCAAATGTTATTGCACTTTTGGTCATACAGCAGTACTTTAAAAATAAAAGTGCGCAATACACTACTTTTGAATTAGTCATTTAATTATGCATATAACAATGCAATTAATCGAGATTAAAAATTATCAGCATTTTTTCAATCAGATTAATGAGGTATCGACCTGGAATGCTATTCAGTTAACAGGTGTTCTTCATCAAGAGTTCATTAGTGGAATTTAATTGAATGAGAAGGTGTGTCCAAACTTTTGACTGGTTCTGTATCTATAGGTCTATATGTTGTGTAAAAAAAAAAAACCTAACAGATTAGAGACAGTTTATATAGTGGCATGCAGAATTTCTTATTGTGTGCTACATATAATGTAACGATATTGCACATGCAGTATTTTGTGGAATAGTTTACTATGTGCAATTGCAATATCATGCGCAATATCACAACTTATGTCACTATTACATGTAAAAACAGACTGAAGTATAACTTCAAACCCCTATCTGTGTTTCTAGTAAACTATTTCAGCAGTAATTTATTTATCTATAGTATTTATCTCCACTTTTACTGGCCACAGCATTTTGTATATATAGCTTAGTATTTTCAGTGCAGAATATTTATTGAGAGACACTTTAATCGTATTTTATATTATTCTTGTCTCTGTGCGGTCATTGCATGAGTAATTTCCTCTGGGATCAGTAAACTTTTCTGATTCTGAAATGCAAAGTCATGTTTTCAGGACTTACGTCATTGATGTGAATAAGGAAGCGATTAGACTCCGCCTCGGGGTCGATGACCCCGCCTTTCTCTTTCTGACGTTCCAGAATCTTCTGGAGATGTTCCCACTTTCTTTTAAACTCGGCCCCTGCGGCGTCGTCCTCCTGCTGCATGGAGAAAGAATAAGCGCGTTTCAGATGAGCACAAATAAACATGCATATGTGACCACAGCATGTGACCGACTGGGACGGACTCTCAGGCATCCCGGTCAGATAACACTGCACTTACACATGCTGCACGCAGGACAATGCCACACTGTCGCTGCCCAACGCTTGGCACTGCACACAACAATGACTCTTGTCTGCTTGACATTTCCAACAGTGACAACCCCCCCCCCCTCCCCGAACACACACAGGCCAGATCGCTCCCTGTAGGTGTGAACGCTCTGCAGAGACGGCAGTGTCTCTACCTCAGGGAAGTGTGGAGCAGGTGATGAGAGCAGGGAGTCCACATCGTACGACAGCGGCTCTCGGCACACGGGGCAAACGACAGACAGCTCCTGAAAAAGCAAATGGAAGAGTGTGTTTAAAGTACAATTTGTTTTTTCTATATTATACAGGTAATATTTAATTACTGGTTTTAAGACAATGATTCATCTTCCAGCTTTAAGACACTGACTGTCAACACAGAATCATTTTACATTTACATTGATGGCATTTATCCAAAGCGACTTCCATTCCCTAACTACAGGGGGCAGTCTCCCTGGAGCAATTTGGGCTTAAGGGTCTTACGTAGAAAAGCAAATAAACCTGATTATGTTCTTAATGAACACTAAATAGACCATTAAGGACAGCGTAATACCCCCCCCACCCAATATACTGAAGTCTTGAGTATCAGCGAACACCAATCAGGTATTTCTTTTTCCAATATTGCAGATACTTAGAGTATCTGCAATAAATACACAATTATGTCATGTGACAACAGTGAGGGTGGGGTAGTAGAAACCCCTCCCTCACTGTTATCACATGACATGATTGTGTAATCAGTGGTTTGATCCAATTTTTTCTTCCCTCTATTTCCCATCCAGCGTTTTCTGCAAACGGCAGACGAGTCCCACCTCCTCCTCGGTTCTGTCTCTGCTCTTGTCTTCCTCCAGCTCTCTCTCGCGCTCCCTCAGCTCCAGCTCAGAGTGGGTGGCGTAGCGGCCCAGGCAGTGAGAGTGGAAGTAGTGGTAGCAGCTCGTCTTGGTGAACACCTCGTCCTCCTGCTCCAGGTCAAAACAACAGAATAAATGTAGATCACATCATTCCTGTCACAAAACTTCATATCTCAGCCAACTTTTCCATTACGAGGCACACTTTAATGTACAATACTGTGCAAAAGTCTTGAGCCAACCCCCTTTCTTCATATTTTGCTTCCAGAGATCCAGACTGGAACAGTTCTCCAGGCTTCCTGAAGGACTTTCAAAGACTCTCATTTCCAGTCCAGTCCCTGAACCTGACCAGTTTC
>JBBIGA010000027.1:4626636-4644800 GCA_037576975.1 Alestes dentex | reverse complement strand
GAGTTTCCTCTAACTGGCCACTTTATTAGAAACACCCTGAGTTTCCTCTAACTGGCCACTTTATTAGAAACACCCTGAGTTTCCTCTAACTGGCCACTTTATTAGAAACACCCTGTTTCCGCTAACTGGCCACTTTATTAGAAACACTTCCCTTGTGCTTTCTCTCACTGGCCAATTTATTAGAAACACATCCCTTGTTCTTCCACTCTCTGGCCACTTTATTGGAAACACCTTCTTTGTAATGTACCTCAGAAAGGTGGAACCACAAGTGAGAGGTTTCTAATGAAGTGGCCAGCTTTTGCAGTACTGCATGCTTTTTGTGTTTATTTTATTTTTGAGAGATTTCTGTAAAGCTGCTTTAGAAACAACAACAACAGCAGCTCAGATGCCAGCACTGAGCTGTTAATGCTTTCTGAGCATAAAAAATAAACCTCCTTCACGCCGCACACCTTTCAGGTGCTCTCTCAGAGCATTCAAATCTCTGTGAGTCACTAAGCCGTCTCATGAGTGCTGTCGTAATGACAGGGTGTGTCCCAGACTGTGAGTGAAACTAGGCCAGAAAGGGATGACATAAGAGAGTCGGCAAGTAAATAGTGATAAATTCTTCCTGATGAGTGAAGGCCGAGTATTTATTCACAGTGAAAACTACTTCTTATTTTTTCTTTTCCTCAATTGCTCGAATGCGGAATTTGACACACAAATGCAAAACCAGAAACGTCATGTGTGTGTCACGTATGTCACTTTCACAATCTGCAGATTGAAATCACACTAATTTAAAAACTCTGTACAAAATACAATATCGTTCATGCACTACACAGACATTCAAACCATGGAACAGTGTGGTGTTATGATCTTAAAGGGTCCATATTATCGATTTTTTTAATGTACTGTGATGTAAACACTGTTAAAAGTTTGTACCATTCACTCTAATAACCATACAGAGTCCATGTAACAATGAATTTAAGGGGGTTTTGATAGATAAAGCCACACAAATGTGGATGTCGAGAGGTAAAATGCAGGAACAATGCAGGATAGATGGCCATGGATATAGCTTATGGGCCCTTTAAACACTGTATTCTATTAAGCTTTTAATGAGCTATTACAATGTGTCAGGAAAAAAAAGAATGGCATATTAATTTAGTATTTTTATAGTATCTTTTCACGTGATTATTCACTTTATAAGACACAACAGTATAAATGTACTAAATATATAGAAGTTTTGAATAAAGACATTTTGGAGTTTTGGCAGAGAATTAATGCTTGTTGAGCTGAAGTTGGTAATTTAAAGAAATATGCTGAAATATTTGTTTTTCTGTGTGTGTGTGTGTGTGTGTGTGTGTGTGGTTATACTGAAGCAGTTCCACCATCAGCCACCAGAGGGCGCCCAGACTCTACAGTTCAGGCTGGCCAGGCCCAGCTGACGTCAAAGCCCTCATCACTTACATAATAGATGCACGTACAAACATTTCAGACTGAATTATTCAGGATTTTCTATGGAAGTGCTTTGCTTGGTCCCTCTTTAAATAAACAGCAATATACCAACTATAATGAGGGACTGGAAGAGTCACGTTCATTTTTTTAGATGAGTGAAATAACTGCAGCTTAATGAGCATGGGGATGCAGGCCGATACACTCAGAGTTGCATGTTGCTGCATGTATTTAGGGCAGCTCTGGGCTCCAGTGCTGCTGGAGGTTATGTGGCAGTTTGGCAGGAGGTAAAGTGCTGAAGTACATGGGAGATACCTGCACACTGGAGAACACAGAGAGAGAGCCGTAACCGGAGAGAGAGGAGTCGCTCCGGGTGTGTATTGAGGCTGAGAGAGAGAGAAAGGGAGGATATGGAAGTTAGAAAGATACAAGAATTGAATCAATCCTTAAGAAAAGCACTAAATTGAGCTTTAGACTCAGTAAACAAGTGTGTAGCAAGAATACACACATGAACATCTACCAAGTAGTCACAGCAATATGACATACAATAACAGACAATTTATATAAGCGCGTCAGAAACACTTTATTGATCACTGCAGATAACCTGTAGAATCTCATTGAAGTGTGTTAAAGGGCCTCTGGATTCAACTGAAAGTGAATTAAAGGGCATCTGGATTCAACTGAAAGTGTATTAAAGGGCCTCTGGGTTCAACTGAATGTGTAATAAAGGGCCCATTTCATTGAAAATTTAAATTTCCAATAAAATGTATACATATAAAGTGGCCCTATATAGTCACACATGAATACACCACAGCGTGAAATTCTTTCTCTGTATTTAACCCATTCTCCAAGTGAAGCAGGGGGCTGCCACCAATGAGGGGCGCCCGGGGAGCAGTACCTTTCTCCAGGGTACCTCAGGGATGACCCTAGCAGTCCTGGGATTCAAACCCATGACCTTCTGATCTCAGGGCAAACTCCCTAACCACTAGGCAACCAGCTGCCCCAAGAAGGAACTTTCCATACCAGGAGTCGAACCTGGTATAAAGCATATATGTAATTATGTAAGGTTTATATACACCTCCTACTTTTCTGTTACCTCTGTGTGTGGTCTACTTACTGTACTGTGTCAGATTCACATCCCATTCACACTACTGTTACACTGCAGTATCATCTATTTATTGTACTGTTTCTGTCATCACTCGCACTGTGTTCAATGCTACCACCTCCTGTGCAAAAATCATATTAATGGTGCAACACTATCATTCCGGAAGGTTCACGTTTACTATACTTTTATGTACAAACACTACTGTTACAGTTGTGTATTTATTGTTTGTCTATTGTCTACATTTAAATAAAGAAGCTGGAAAAAAAATTAGTAAAAATTTATTTAGAACTGTCACAAATGGGACCTCGGGAGAAAAAAAGAAAATGTATTACTTGGTCTTTTAGACTGAAATAAAAGAAATGGCTCTTTAAAGCTGTTAAAAAATAGAAATTAACTATTTAATCTACCTAACTGTATGTTAACGCTAAACCTAACACTTCCTGTATCTAACCCTGTATCTGAAACTAATACTCAGGCGATACTCAGTTGTGTTTTATTTATTTAGTTTTTTAATTGATGATATTTATTTTGCATATGAGGACAGCATCAAAAATATGACCAACCTATCTCAGAATTCAAATTCCTTACAAAATAACTACAAACAGCAAGACAGACTTTAAACCTCAAATAAACAAACATCATGCCTGGAGGCTTACCAGAGTTGTTGCCATGGTGAGTGTGATAGACAGGTGAGTTGAAGGATGTGCTCAGTGGGGTGTGTGTCTGGGTGCAGGAAGTCCCGCCCCCTAACCTCTTTTGGTTCCTCAGCTTCTCCTCTCTCCTCCACTTGGCCCTCCGATTGGAGAACCACACCTGTCAATCATCAGTTTCAATATGGGTCACTGCATGACAGCCGGGTTTATTCAAGTGATGCATTATTTAATCAGGCATGGACTTAAAGAGGCCCCAAAAAAATCACATGAACAAGAGCTGAGGAGAAACCGTGAGAGATGAGAAGAAGGTCAGAAGAAGCTCTTTTCGGTTCTCGCTTTATATGTGTGCTTCTATAAAACACCTCTAATTAGATTAAAACCTTCGCATTGTGTGGAGGGTCTTTAACCCCGAAAAGGTTCATATTCAAACATTTTCAGATTCTTTTACATTACTTTTCTTTACAGAACCAGGCCTGAAACGTTCCTTGAATACCTATAATAGAGGTTCCTCAATGGCACCACACCAAAGAACCCTTTCCGACACCTTTGTTTTGTGAGTGTATTGAAGTTTGAATTTTTTTACCTGAATTCGAGCTTCAGGAAGATCAATTTTGGCTGCCAGTCTCTCTCTGGCAAAGACATCTGGGTAATGTGTCCTTTCAAACTCTGAGAGAAATAAAACAAGACGCGCAAGAATCATTTAGTAAACACACACGTACAAGAGAGAGAACGAAAGAAAACAGAGGAAGAGAGAATGAGAGGAGACAAAAAGAAAAGAGAGGAAGAGAAGATGACTGAAGATAGGAGATGAGAGGAGAATAAAAGAGAAGAAAATAGGAGAGTGGAAACAAAAACAGACAAAGAGAGGAGATGAAAAGAGAAGAGATGAAAGCAGAAGAGAAGATAACCTGACAAAAAAGGAGGAGAAAGGACTGAAGAGAGGAGAACTGAGGAGGAGAAAGAAGAAGCTAAGAGAGGAGAAGACAAAAGAAACAGGAAGAGAAGACAAAATAGAAGGTAGAAGAAGATAAGATAAGAGTGAAAAAAGAGAAGAGAACTGAAAAGGAGAGAAGAAAGTAACTGCAAAGAAGAGGAAAAGAGATGAGAAAAGAAGAGAAAAAGAGACTAGGAGAAAAAAGAAGAGAAGAAAAGAGGAGATTGAAGAAGACATGACAGGAGAAGACAAAAGAAAAGAGAGAACCGAAGAGAAGAGAATAGTAGAGGAGAGATCAGAAGAGAAGAATAGATGAGATGAGAAGAACTGAGAAAAAAGAGAGAAGAGAAGAATAAATTGAAGAAGACAAGAGAAATCAAAAGATGAGATCACTGGAAAGAAGAAAGTAACTGAAGAGAATAGAAGAAGATATCAGGAGACGATAAAAAAGAGAAGAGTGATTGAAGAAGAGAGAAGACCAACAAAAACAGAGAAGAGAAGAGAAGAGAGGAGAAGAGGGGAGGAGAGGGGAGGAGAGAAGAAGAGGAGAATACAAAAGAAAAAAGTGAAGAAAACTGAAGAGAAGAAAGTATCTGAAAAGAAGAGGTCAGAAGAGAAGAAGAGAGAAGAGAAAAGAGGACAAGAGAGGAGAGGAGAAAAGAAGAGGAGAGAAGTGAAGAGAAGAGGACAGAAGAAGAGATTGAAGAAGAGAAAAGGTGAGAAGACAAAACTGAAGAGAAGAAAGTAACCGAAGAGAAGAGGACTGAAGAAGAGAAGAGGAACAGGTGTATTTGGTTGACTGTGCTGGAGTGGACCCTGCTGACCTTTCTCCAGAGCGTCGATCTGCTCCTGGCTGAAGCTGGTGCGGTTTCTCTGGAGCTTCCTCTTCAGCTGCAGGTGGAGCTGAGACTCCTCCGCCTCATCCCTCTCTCCCTGCACCATTCTCTCCGCTCCCCCCACCATCCGCAGGTTCATGTCCTCCACGCAGCCATCTGAAGGAAGGAGGCCGAGAGTCAGTCACAGTCTGGTGGATCCGCCTCCTTTCTGCTTTGTTTTGCTTTATCTTGTGAATTTGACCACAGACAGTAAAGAGCAGGACGACCAAACAGCAATTTTTAAAAATCGGAACTAAATCAAATGAGATTTTAATAGACGGTGACTCTAGTGAACAGTGTGATTACAAGTTGCACCTTCCCGACTTAACCTCATCATCAGTTGTTACTCCGGTCCTCCATAGTCTTCACTGACTTCTAGTATCCTTCAATATTCACTCGCTCTCATATACAAGACCTGCTCTACACAACGTCCTGCATGTTAAGGTCAACAGGCTCTGCTTTACTCACAGTCTTCAAATACAGACTGTCCTCTACAGGAGGCCTTCAGTGTTTCAGAGCCCAAATTATAGAAATTATCGACCAAAAACCTTAGAGGTACTTCCTCTGTTTCAGAATTCGAGAACTGTCTTAAGTCACACCTCTTCTCTTCGTGTTATGACTCTATGTCTGCCTAGTTCTGTTGTTAAGTGGAGTATGTTGCGAGTATGTGGTGAGTATTATTTGCATGCTTGTTTTGTGTCCTTGGGTTTGAGAAAGGCGCTATATAAATGACACTTATGATTATTATGATTATTATTATTACTACTACTACTCCAAACCCCCTAAAAGGAATGTTGAGGATGATAAAATGGTGGAAATCTGAATAAAAAATGTTTTCTTTGGGGTTTACTTTGCCTCACAACACCGTGCTCCATCATGAATGGACTTACAAAAGACCAGAATCTTCTCATTGTGAAACAGTGTCTCAGGCGTCACACAGCACACTCATGACCATTTCATGTAGTAACTTTCTATGAGGAAGCCTTTAGAGACTCTTCAGATGTCTGGTTCCATTTACCACTAGTGTAAACAGCTCTGACTCGGTAAGTATGAATTACTTTGTTTAAGTTTAAGTTATGACAACAAAAGTGGTGGAATTCTCCTTCAAAGACAAATAATAAAAACCTCTTTTGCATTTGTAAGTGTGGGTGTGTTTTACATGCATGCAGAGTAGTATTACACTGTCATGGTCACTTGTAAGGATGCGCGGAGCGTCTGAAGGCTCGGTATTAAGACTGCATTAGACAACGGCTCCTGCTGCAGCGACCAATGTTACTGCAATTGGTTGTCTGACCCTGTTTGTTCTGTATGAGTGAGCGCACACCACGTTTCAGGCATTTCGCTCCGGCTTTGACTAAGTCCAAATAACATGCTTAGGTTCTGTGTGCGTGTGTTCTGTGTGTGTGTGCGTGTGTGTGTGTGTGTGTGTGTGTGTGTGTGTGGAGGCATGTTCTGTGTATGTGCAGGCTGTTAGTGTAGCTATTGGCCCTGATTTTTTGGACTTATTCAAGTGTGTGATTGGCCAGCTCACTCCGAACTGATTCCACACATCAAAGGAACACACCCACACTCACACACACACACACGCGCGCACACCCAAACACACAACCACACCCACACCCACACGCACACCTACACACACACACACACACACACACACACACACACACACACGCACACACACACACACACGCGCACCCCCCCCACACACACACATACACACACACAAACACACACACACACACACAATGTTCTTGGATGGTTTTGTCAGGAGATGGGGACACACAAGACATACACACACACATGCACACACGCACACAATCACACACATGCCACACACACACACACACACACACACACACACACACACACACACACACACGTGTATATACAATATATATACGTATATATACAGTATTGTGTAAAAGACTTAGGCTCCTGTGTAAACTGTTTAAGGCTATTTATCTGAACAGTGAGAGAATTTCTGCTAGAAACTACACAACTTAATAATAGAATAAATACAAATAAACAAGAAAGCATGATATAATATTAGATTTGTTTTGTTTATAAAAGTAATTAGGGCATTAACGACTTTTTTCAAGTCGACTTATCGCTCATCAAAGTCGAAGTCGAGTCGACTAGTCATGAGCGGAGGAATACAGGTGTCCAACAGTGAGCGACTTTTTTGAAAGTTCTCAATACATTAACAGTCAATATGACAATTAAACAAAACAAAACTAAGCAAAGGCTGATATCTTGAATTTTAAGGTAAATTTAAGTGTACAACAGAAAGTGGGAACAGTTTAAGCCGTGGCGCCACTCAGCGTCCTCTGGACTGGACTCTCTGCAGTGCTAGCGTTAGCCATGTTAGCTAGTGGTAGCATGTTAGCTAGCGGTGCCGTTACAGATGCGGTGCAGAACGCCGGTACTGTTACTGTACTTTAACACCGACTTGCAGATTGTGCAGGTCTCCGTGCTGTTTGTGTGTCTAGAGTGAAGGATCTCCACACATGTGATGTGTGTCTGCCTCCTCTGCTGCCGTGTCTCTCCTCTTGTTGTGGTTTTGTGCTCAGATTCCACTCGCGCCAACGATCCTGCCCTTTTTATGACTATAATAATTGGTTAAACCAAGGAACGCGTGTCAGCGCCAGCCAATCAGAGCCAGAGACTGCATTACGTACACAAGCGGCGCACAGAGAGAGGAAAAAAACACGACTAGTGGACTTCTCTCAGGGGGCGTCGACTCGTGCCTCTGAAGTCGACTAGTCGACTTTTCTGAAAATGCCCTTATACATACATATATATATATATATGTGTGTGTGTATGTAATTATTTTGTAATTAATTTATATATAATTTTCAATTATATATTTGTTTTTCCTGTAGGTTAGTAGTAGATTTTCTCTTGATTTCTAAAAAATTCAGACTCTTTTTCTGTCCTGAAAGTCAAAGAACAATGGTGGACTGAACCCAAATTCTGAGAATAAGCAAAGTATGCACTCTCTCTCTCTCTCCCTCTCATTCTCTCTCTCTGTCTCTCTCTGAAACACACTCAGTCTCCTCTTCATACCTGCTGCGTGCTGGGGGGTGATTGTGTTGGTCTGGTGGTACCAGTTGTCTGGGCTGGTCCAGTTGGAGGTGTTTTGGAGGTTCAGCATGATTGGCTTTTCATACATACCACTTCACACACACACATGCAAACACACTCTCTCTCTCTCTCTCTCTCTCTCTCTCTCACACACACACACACACACACACTTCAGCAGTCTGTAGAACCTTTCTCCAGCCTTTCTCTCACAGATCCAAAGCTGATCCTACTTTTTCTCGACCTGGGACGTATAGGACAGAGAGAAGGGAACACAGTATTAAAGCAATGGACGCCCAGCCTCTCAATGCACAGTCCGTAACCATCCTTTTTAATGTTTATATGGTCAGGGACCAATGAAAACCATGTAACAAGCTTGTCAGGGCACAAACAATTAAACAAGAAATGGAGATAATGTATGGAGGATTAAAGTTGAAAGTCTGGGAATGACAGTGAATACACTAATACAACACTGTGATTGTTTATGTTTTTGTTTATCTTGGTGTAGCGTGGTCTTGTAATGCCCAGTAATTTTGTACAGTGCCATGTACCCAGTGTGTGGGCATCACTGTGCATCACTGGTGGGTGGGCAGGGGTGGAGGAGGCAAAAACTGTCATTTAAGGCCTGTTCACAAGCCTGTGCAGCAATTAAAGGATTTTTTTTCCTTACGAGTCCCCAGAGTGTTGAAAAACAAGACCATTAATAAGGATCCACTACCGTTAAAAATCACATCTCTTTTTTTAAACTCATAAACACATACTTGAAGAGGCCTTAAATTACACAGGTTTTAGCCCCCCACCCCCGCCCACCCACCACTGATGCACAGTGACATACACACATTCCTTAAAACCTCAGCAGCACTTTCACACTCAATGACACTCATTAATTAATAACTCAATCGTCCATTGTTATAATAAGCCTTAGGATGTGGACACACAAAGGAACCCTGGGGGGGTGATTTTAATATCAAACTTAGTGTTTATCTTCAGGATGAACTCTTCTCACATATGCATACACACACACACACACACACACACCCCAGATACACCCCCCATTCCTCTGCCACACAGTTCATTACATACACACAGAGAAATTAAGAAATACAGAACATCCAGCCTGACATCGCTGTACACACGCATGAATGGACAGAGTAACACTGTCGGTTAACGTTAACGACAATATACACTGCGCCCGCAGAGACGTACACGCACACACACACACACACACACACACGCTTCAGCCAAGTCATGGATACACACTAATACACCCAGCATCACACAAAGCACACAATGAGCCTGATAAACACAGTCAATATTTCCCACAGCCAACTGGATCTACGTGATTCAAAAGTACAGCCCAGGATCAAACACTCACAGGTTCACAGATGAGAAGTCCTTAACACACTGAATATACACTAAATATATATACACAATTTCCCATTTGTTTCCCAATTTTTTGGCAGGAAGAATTTAGAAATGTTACTCACTGATAGTCTAGTTTAATGCTTGGCAAATAAGAGAAAAGGTGACACTCTACTGTTCCCTGGTGGAGCAAATGATTAAAAGGTAAAAGGGTACGCGGGACATGTCTGTGCATCTATACAACAGTAATAGAACAGATTACACAATAATCAGTAAATATAAAAAAGTATACAGATGAAGACAGAACAGATAAACATAACACAACTAATCAAGGAATAGAATAGAATAGAATAGAACAGAAGAAAATAGAATAAAATAGAATAGAATAGAAAGACTCAATGAATAGAATAAAATTGACCTAAACAGAAGCTTCTGAAAAATGTTTGGTAAATAAGTTGCAAAGATAAGTGATAAATGGATGGATGGATGAATAGACAGATAGACAGACAGATGGACAGATAGATAGATAGATAGATAGATAGATAGATAGATAGATAGATAGATAGATAGATAGATAGATAGATAGATATGAACATCAGACATACATTCATACATACATAATTTTACTTTGGTAAATAAGTTGCAAAGAGAATGGATGGATGGATGGATGAATAGACAGATAGATACATACATACATCGATGCATATATACTTTTCACAAACTGCCAAGAACAAACATTAGACACGTTCCTGTTTGTTGGTCTACTCTGAAAATGGATGATCAGTGT
Source organism: Alestes dentex (assembly GCA_037576975.1). Taxonomy (NCBI): domain Eukaryota; kingdom Metazoa; phylum Chordata; class Actinopteri; order Characiformes; family Alestidae; genus Alestes; species Alestes dentex. Next base: position 4,634,572 of record JBBIGA010000027.1, on the reverse strand, counting down.
AACCAAAACATCTACCCTTTTTCTCTTAGAGAACAGAGCATGTCTCCTTCAACAACAGATCCATTAAAGACCACCTCTGTCAAATCTGCCTGCGACCACAACACAGGTCAGGAGGTAACCTTCTAACTCCATTTTTGGGGTTCTATTTTAAAGGTTTTGATTTTTCTTATTGTCATAATTATTTTTATTCTTTTTCCACAGATATCATCATCTGAGAAGTTAAGAAGGTTCTATCCTTCTGCTATAAAGTTAAATTACTGCACACCGTTTTCCTATGACAGTGACGGCCGGCTCGTGTTAGAAATGAACACCGTATATAAGATCAAGTTCATTAATAACTGCAATCAGTATGACACTGTTTTTACTGTTTTGGCCCCAAAATTCCACATGAATAAAATGTAATACAGTTTAATACATTTTGACACAACTTTTTGATGCAATTTTGTTGTTCAATTTACCTACTTTTGGTCCATAATTATGCATCTGTGTATTTTTTTTGTGTGGAAATAGTGAAGAATCAAGTCAATTTAACTCTACTTTTTAAGTACAGACAGTAACTGTTCATTTCTAGCTGAGAGTAAAGGATGGAGACAGACTCACCTGGTGGATGAAGCGCTGGATGAAATAAGCCACACTCGTTCTCTCACTCTATCACAGCGCACCCATCTCTCTCTCTCTCTCTCTCTCTCTCTGCTCCCCTCTGCTCCCTGGCTTTGTTGATGTTAGTCTGTGTTTGAGAGAGAGAGAAAGAGAGTCTAAGGGAGGAATGGAGAGAGAGAGATGGAGAGAGTTAGACAGGGCGAAAGAGAGGAGGAGAGGGAGGGGGGAGTGGGCTGGGGAGAGAAATGCATCTGCAGGCACTTTGGTCCTCAGAGCGATGGAGAGAGAGAGAGAGAGAGGGAGAGAGAGAGAGAGAGAGAGAAAGAGAGAGAGGAAAAGAGAGAGAGAGGATGACACACAGAGTCAGTGTCTGTGTCAGGCCTAGACTTAATGCCAGGGAAAAAAGGGGTGATGAATGAGAGAGGGGTGGAGACACACAAAAAAATGGCTAAAAGAGAGACGGGGGGGTTGTAGGAGACCACCTATAGCAATTTCAAGAAGCCACCCAAACAGACATGTGTGCTTTTTGTGGTTGGATGTTGCAGCGGCCACAATTACGCAGCTGGTCATCGCACCGCCTCCGTTACTCGTGACCTTTGCTGCGGGAAGCAGCAGGGAGGAGAGGAACCGGACGCCGGGTGGTCAGCGGCCCAAACAAGTCGCGGACGGCAACACGGAGATCAACCCGAGTGAAAAAAAAAGAGAAAAACCATCACACCAGTTTCACATAAAACACAACTCAGTAACTACAACCTTTACATAAACCTGAATGTCATGCAAAAAAGAATATTACAGTGCACTCTTCTGGAAATGAAAAAGACAAAGACCAAAAAGACCACACGTTTATGATTCAGACAAAAAAACAAAAAGACAATTTCTGTTGGCTTTTAGATTTAGCTAGTTTATTATAAACCTAAACAACTAAACAGGTTCCTAGTGGATTCACAATATAAGGAAAATACAAAAGCTCCTTTTACACATTTTGCCCATAGGCCTATTTGAAAAACAGCAAATAGTTTTACATGTCTGGAAACAAATGATGGAATATTAATTTTCGCACTGTATTCATGTTGTTCCCCTCCTGTAGTGACTCTAGTAGATTCTAAATGTTGTTTAATAATAAATGCTAACTAAGGGTTGAATAGGCACTTTTTAAACCCTTTGTCTGTACTCATGATATGTTAAAGGCTTTCAAAATCCTAGGTTGGACAATTTATTTTCGCACAGTATTCATGTTTTCACCTTTTATTGTAACCCCATTAAGGGACTTGTCTTAACATTATGCTAACAAAGCTAACAGCCAAATAAAGACTAAAAAGTGCATTTCTTCCCTTTCCTCCATTACCATGATTTAATAATTATTTTTGTTCTTGACATATGTCATGGAATATTAATCTCCCCGTTTTCCGTTATTTTGATTAAGAGCTAGACCCATCAGGATGCATCAGAGTTTTAAAGATGACTGATGCTAACAAGTAAATAGTAGTCAAAAGCACCTTTTGTTGATGGCCAATTTATAAAGTTTTTCTAATTCTAGAAGAGGTATATATATGAATATCTTCATTTTATTCCTCTTTTGCGATCCCATTAAAAGCCTGTCTGGAAGCTTTCACCTTCACTTTAATTCACAGCCATGATACAGCAAAGGGCAGTGTCTATAGAAATGCCATAGAACATTGAGTTTTGTACAATATTCCTGTGTGTTTCTCCTGTTGTGGTCGTCTCAAGATGTGTCTATGTCCTTAAACAAAGAGTTAGCTTAAGCTAAAGGCTAACTAAGGATATAAAACAACTTTTTTTTACCCTTTTGTCTGTAACTATAGAAAAGGCTTTTGTCAAATGCCAGTTTATAATGCTTTTCTACTTATAATGCTTTTCTACTTCTAGAGGAATATTCATTTTTGCCCCATATTCATGCTTTGCTATCCTATTAAGATCCTGTCTAACCAGAGCTAGCAGCTCTCGAAGTTACAAAGCACCTTCACTTTTATTCATAGCCATGATACAATAAATGCCAATCAATGTCTGTAGAAATGTCATGGACCATTAATTTTTATTCTATATTTTTGGATGTTGTAAGACTTGTCCTTAAACAAAGAGTTAAATTAACCTTTAGTCTATAATCATTATATAGTGATGCTTTTTTTTATTACTCTAGAATGCCATAAAAAATTACACACTAATACAGTGTTTGGCCCCCTCACTCAAGCGCTCCCTTCTCACACACTGTGCGGTGACATGCTAACACAGATTACGCGTCAGTCATGTGCAAACGTGGGTCACGCTCTCGCTGCGTCTGGACGCTCATAGAGCCGTGCGTGAGGGCATGACACACGCACACACGCGCGCACGCTCGTGTCACACCATATACACCATGTTTTCCCTCCGCTGCTCTTTGTCACAATCCTGACGCTCCATTTGCATATTTTATTGGATTAGCTCAGAAAACCAAAGAGCCTGTCACACGCCAAAATACAGGAGTAAAAGCGAGGGAGGGAGGGACGGGGCGAGAGAGAAAGAGACTGTGTAGAGTGGTTAACTGAAGCCACTGTAGGTTTCTGATGGGGCAAATGGGTTCATCCGAGGACTAAAATCATGTGATATCTTCCCTCTAAAGGCTCGGCTCGCTAAGCCCAAAGTTTAAAGGGGCTTTGCGACCCAGTGGGGATGTACCACTAATGCTGAAGAAGTCGAGTCGCAGTCTGGCCATGGAGGTTTTGTTCTCTGCTTTAGTGGATAAATGGTTTGGAGAGTCAGTGTCTGGTGGTCGTGGGAACCGTTTTCACTGTAATCTCTTTAGAGTCATGCATAACAGCAGTGGATTGAGTCCTGGTCCTGGAAAACCACTGTGGCCTGCACAGATTAGAACTCCTCTAACGGACACACCGGCATGGCTGGGTAATAAATTGATGAGCTGGATCCGGTGTAAAATGTCCAGGACAAATAAAATTGTAAAGTGTGAAATGCCCTCAGCATTTTGATGGCTATAGGCTATTATACAGGACTGAAGAACACTGGGTTATAGGACTATCTGGTCCTAATGTGAATTGATGCACTACGAAACCAAACTTCTTAATTTTACCCCTTAAAATAACCTTAATTTTGACCTCAATTTCCCATACAGGAAATGAAGGAAAATTAAGGGAAAAAGTGCACAGATTAAGGCTGATTAAAGGGTAGATTTGATAAATCTACTGAATTTTTCCCTTACTTTTTCAAATTTGCCCCTTAAATAATAGAACCTCATGAATTAACGCCTTAAATATAAGATTAAGGGGTTTCACACTCATGCCTGAAATCTAATTTTAAGGTAAAAGTAATGTGTCGGTTTCACAAATTAACTGGCACTTAATTCAAATGAAAGGGATTTGGTGTATTTTCAGGGGTAGATTAAGGTAGGGTTTTAGGTACACTGTGTTTTGTAGTGATAGCTATACATAGGTCATGCTTCATTCTGAAGTCAGCGTCATGCCCATATTAGGAAATCCATGTCTAGGCTGGTTTTATCTATGAGTAAAACTTCGTTTTTGGAAGCTATTATAGTCCTTGAGGTTGACAAAAATGTTCCAAACCTGATATGTTTTGGCCCTAAGATCAACCCCCCATCGGATGTCACTGAATTGTCGAACTACAAGATTGTTTAGCAGCCAAAAATACAATTAATGCTACACACAAACAATATCAATGCATCCCAACACATCCTAATTTGTGTATCAGTAAAGTATGGCATTCATAATTCTCAAACAGTGTGCTATACGTTCTGTGAGGATTTGTTCCCATGTAACTGCTTCCCAAATGGAAATTTGTTAAACATATTACACACTGTTGGGTTGTACACATTTTGACTTATACACGTGCACAGAGAGTAGGGAGCCACTTGAGATTCAGCTTAAGCCTCTTATTAAACTTCAATACAATCATCACAACGCCAGCTACTCAAACTGAAGGCGACCGCAGCCAAAACAGCCTAATTAACATATTTGTCAAAGCGTGCTGGTTTGCGTGGGGTGTTTTGAGGTTGCCAGTCTTATGATGTCAGCTCGGGGTTAGCTTGCATGGAGCAACATCATACTTTGGCTCCATAATGACCTCAGAATTCAGAGGAACCAGCGGCATTCAAGCATAAAGTGTCACGACAAAACGCATCAGGTTTACAACATTTCTGTTTACCAAAGGGAGCAGTTTTTAGGAACATCTTTCCCTTCACCCCTCGAGAAAACCAGCTTATACCTGGAGTTCTTAAGATGGGCACAACATCGACTACACAGTGACACCATTCAGATGTGTTTCTTCAGTTCCACACTCTCATAAATCTGCCAAATGTACAGATGAATTGTTACGGTATTTATAACTGAATAATGAAAACATCACATTTTAGCATAATAAATAGGTCTTGGGTGTAAAGGGGAAGGCCACAGATTTTGCAAAATTGTTGCGTAATTCAGAATTATTATATCTATGTAATTGTCAGAATAGACTGACCTGGTTCACTGTAGAGACACTTACTGACAGTTTCTTTACAGTCGTGATAGATGGAACCAGAAGTAATTCTCTCTACAACACAAATATTTATTGTACCAAACCACAAGTGAACCTACACAAGTTTTTACATGTAATTTTGATTATATCAAATACCTTTTAGGCTTAACTCTCCTCAAAAGTCTCTTAAAACAGGCATATTTGTAACTAACAGCTTTCTGTGAGGGGGCTTTTAGACGTCTGGTTCCATTCACCACCTTTGTGAACACTTCCGACTGTACGTTTCTGCAGAAAAGAGTATTTTGCATCACACCTCTGTGAATGACATTTGTCATGACATTTGTTTGTAGCACGATTTCATTAAGCAGCAGTTTTGAAAAATCTGCGGACTTTAAATTTGTCTTTTATTTGAAAACTCTGTGGACTTTAAGAATGATAAGTTATTCCTTTAATGGGGTCAGTATGGAAAGTTATTGCAAAATGGCAAAGAAGATGTCTCGAAAACATTTCTCTAGGCGTCTAAAAGAAAGCGTCTCCAAAGTTTTGCGTGTGTAGGCCGTTATGCGCACTGTCCTGTCGTTCCGACCGCAGCTGGGATATGAAGGCCAGTGTGTGCGGCGATGCCAGCTAAGAGGAAACAGACATGATTGGCAGGGCTAACACACGACATGTGTGCGGCATCAGTATAGCTTTACAGTGCGGCCACGGGACGTCTCACGGCATACGAAGAGGCTCTGTCACCGTTCGCCATTAGAGGTGCTGTGTGTGATGGAGAGGGAAGTGAAGAAGGAAAGAGAGATAAAGAGAGAAGGGAGACATAACGAGGGCATGGCTGAGTATCTGCAAGAAGATGAGCAAAGGGAAAAAAAGGGGGGGACAGGGAGGGCACGAGAAAGAGGAATGAAAGGGGCGGAGGAGAAGGAGGGTGCCAACTTTATTTATTTCCGGTTGACAAAACCCTCCGCTGCCTCATCCCCCCAACCCCCCCCCCCCACCTTCCTCCCTCGTTTCATTTCTCCCTTTTCTCTCTATGGCCTACGTCTTTCTCGGCCTGCTGTTTGATTCAGAGTTGATTTGAAGAATGATTATTATTACTTTAAACAAAACAAAACAAAAAAAAAACAGCTTATGTGTCTTGCATTTGTTTACACCACCATTCAGGACTTGATAAGAAATGACAAGGAAAAAAAGTGAGGCATATAACTAAAAAATATGCGAAAAGACTAAGAAAAAGATATGCATGTGCTGGTAAATTGTCGGTTACCATGTTAATAATATGTTAATATGAGTGCGTGGTGCTGCATGCGTACACAAAAGGTTACGAGTGTACTGACCGCATGTGTGTGTGTGTGTGTGTGTGTGTGTGTGTGCGCTGCTTTAAATTTGCACTGCTTTAGGCCACAGTTTTTCAGTGTCTTGTTAGTTCATCCCTGTCACCCTCTCTCTCTTCCTCTCTCTCTCTCTCCGCTGGAGGGGAGGGGGAAGAGAGGTCACCATAGCAACAATGCCGGGACAACTTAACATCAAGTACTAAAAAAAAAAAAAAAAGATAAAGAAAAAAAACAAAACAAATGTGTGTATGAGCGTGTGTATGAGTGTGCATGTATTAATATACCATAAAACACACATACACACAAACACACACACACACACACACACACACACTCTCTCTCTCACACAAAGCAATTGCAATAAAGGCCTTGTTCAAAGCAGAACTCGCTGCACTGTGCTGTTTTACATTTAAAGCACTAATTATAAATTATTTGTTAGGCCACAAACAATGTTTCCGTCATTCTGTTGTGTGTGTGTGTGTTTTTTTTTCTTTTTTCTTTTGTTGGTCCTGTGTACTCTTCCTCTCCTTTATTTTGTCTTTCCTGCCATCTCCCTCCCTCTCTCTTTGCTGTTGTGTGCCCCCGGGCTACGGAGTGGCACGTCCTCCCTCGCTCCATCCCTCTCTCGCTCGCTCGCTCTCTCTCTCCTCCCTCTCTGGCCCTGTCACCTTCAATTGCTCCATGCAACTAGACACACAGCCTCAGGCAAAGGAAGAGGGGGGAGAGAGAGAGAGAGAGAGAGAGAGAGAGAGATGGGATGGGATGGGACTGAAAAGAAAGAGATGTATTGGGAGAGGGAGAGAGAGAGAGATGACGGAGGCAAAAAAGAAGAGCAGGTGTGAGAGTAAAAGTTTCTGCAGAGCGGATGAAGAAGAGACACACAGAGAGGTCTGGAAACATGAAAGCAGAGAAAAGGACACAGAGATGCGATGACTACTGTAGATCCAGTTAAAGGGATGCTTTGGCCTAATTTTCCCCTTAAACCGCATCAACTAAGACATTTCTGGTCTGAAACTTCCTTCTTTAGGCTAATGTAGGTGATGGACATATTATGTACAAAATACAGCTGCTACGGTTTTTAACCAAGGTTGCGTTATTTTGTAAATTTTTACAGATAACAGTGTGTCATATAGAGTCAGAAACCACATAAGCAGGTCTGTTTGAAATTACTATATGAGGTGGTCTGAGATGAGCATAAGGTGATTTGGGCTTAAGTTTAGCATCATGTTAATGGGTGAGCAAAAGTTCCAGTTAATAATAACTATGTTAGCCTCATTGTTGCAGTTACAACTAAAGAAGCAAAACTGACCTGCTAATGTCTTACTACAATCTCATATATATTTTATTGTATTATATATTTATATATATATATATATATAGAGAGAGAGAGAGAGAGATAGATAGATAGATAGATAGATAGATATATTTACATTTACATTTACATTTACTTTTACGGCATTTAGCTGACGCTCTTATCCAGAGCGATGTACATCAGTGCTCGAGTAGTCCACGTCTGTATCTTAGAC
>JBBIGA010000027.1:4497666-4510419 GCA_037576975.1 Alestes dentex | reverse complement strand
TCTTCCACACCGAACTCATCCAGCCACGTCTTTATGGAGCTCGCTTTGTGCACTGGGACACAGTCATGCTGGAATAGGAAAGGTTCTTCCCCAAACTGGGTCCACAAAGTTGGAATGGCGTTATCCAGAATGTCTTGATCTACTGAAGAATTAAGATTAAGCGCTTCACTGGAAGTAAGGGTCCACCTGAATTCAATAATTAAGAGGGGTGTCCCAATACTTTTGTCCATATAGTGTATCATTGATTATTAATTTATATTTTAATCATATTACATCTTTGGGCACCTTAGCAGGTCCAAGGCTATTTCATGTATGGGTCCAAACGTTTTTTATTCATAGATTACTTAAGGTGAATATGTTCCAGAAGGGCTTTGTATTAGGAGCCACATCATTTTGTTTACTTTAAATATAACGCGTAGCCTGCCTTGAATCAATTGTATTTTGTAATTGTTGGAAACAAAACCTAGTATGTCTAAAATGATCATTTTGCAAAGACAGGGAAAAAAAAGGAATTCCCTCGATTCCAAGATTTCATTAGAAGTAATTTCTATAGGTCCATTTGTCAGGGAATTCTGACACAATGTAAAGAGCAGTTGGTACAAACACGCAGGATTAAGCAATGAGATCAGAAAAAAAGGAGTCTTTTTTTTGTGGTTATTTACTCTGTAAGAATAAATAACCACTGGGTAGCACTGAAACCTTCTGGGCTGGTTCAACTCCTGCTAATTAGCAAACAGCTGTTGTGTCTCATCACCCTGTGTTGTTTGTTTAGTATGTTCTATTCATATACAGTAATTGACATTAAACAGAGCTGTACTGTGGCATGGATCTTGCAGAGAACAGAAATGATTTGAGGCCAAGGTCCAGAAAAACAGAAGCCTCAAGCCATTGGCTCAAAACTCTCTTATCTCACAATGTTAAGTCCCTACCAGACTCCAAATGCAAACCAAACACAAAAATGCTCTAAATTTCCTGAGGAACTTCCCTAAGTTGGGAATTGTGGTTTACTCTCCGCAGAACAGGCTCAAAGTTCTCACAGACAATTAAGCTTAAGAAAAGACTTTTACTGCTCTGTGTCTAGCTCCGAGCCAACAGTTCCTCTTTCCCAGCACTTTTCGAACCAAGCCCTGTAGATCTCAGACCTCCTCCGCTCGCAGACCTGCTGTCCTGGGGTCGGGTGTGTGGGTGTGAGGGTACTGACAAAGTTCAGCCCTCATACTCCAACTCCTGTGTGAGTAAGCACACTCTTCTAGTCTTACACAGCACGCCTGTTACTCATAGCTCGCTTTGTTCCTCTACAGACCTTTTTTTTCTTTTTACATATTAAGGGTGGTAAGAGTTGAATCTGTTAGAAGCAGATTTACATAGTTTCCACTGTTTATTCCAAGCGTAGTTGATCAACAAGGGTATTCGAAACGTGAAATATTTGATATTTGAAAAGTTTGGTTCTTTAGTTTAGCAGCGGAGCTTTGAGGCTAAAGTGGTTAACGAGTGGTTATCAAAGGATCCACAATCAGTGGATATATTATACATTTACCAAATTCTCTGTAAAGGACAGGTATGTAAATGTGGTTTACATCAACCCTTGTGCATGATTTGGAGATTCAAAACTGAAAAATTATTTTTCACCTGAATGGCACCACCAGTCATGGACTCACCCAACAGAAGCTCATATATACAGGTTAGCATTGAAAATGCAAATATTCAGATTAATTTTACTACTGTTTTCAATATTATGTCAAAGTAGATTTCTAAATGTGTTAGAAACCGCATCAGCGAGGGTATTTGGCTGAGAAACGCGAGGCTTTAGACATAGTGACACTAACTGAGTGACTCTAAGCTTCCATTATCTAGCTTAGCACGACTTACTGTTGCTCCAGCGTGCAACTACGTAAACAAATATTGGATTAGGGATCTGTAAAAATAGACCAAAGTACATACCAAATGGGCTGCGAGACCTTTTTTAGATCAGTGGTTTCTACCTGTGACTTTGTTACAATGTAGATCATTTTAACCAAATATCATTTTATATCTGACATATTGCAGTTCAAACGCCAATAATGAGAAAATCACTTCATCTATTTAGGTCATGCTTGTTTATTGGTCTTGCAGAACCTCCACTAGCAAGCAGGATCATTTCTAGTGGCTGTTCATGCAGATCATTTTACTTTTTAATCATGGATACATGAATACAAACAGAAACGCTGTTTATTATGTTGTGTGGTTAGAAGCCTGGGGGATTCCAGTGGGCTACACTAACTGTTGTGTTACATTTCTTATGCTTTTTAATTGTGCTGGTTAAATCTCCTTATGAGCCACAAACACTTTTGTGGTCAGTTGGGTGGGCTACAGTTGCAAAAGGTGGAGCACCCCAGTTGTAAGGAACAGGATGTCTAAGTATATGAAGTGATAGACACAACATAAGCGAGTCTATTGGAGATTGTTCAACAGCATGACATGGTTGAGGCACATGTGTGACGACTGAAGTGTGCAGTCCGAGGGGCTACGCGGTTTGTAAACTTGTTACATGCATTTGCCTGGTAGCTGTAGTGCGGAAATTATGAAGCAGGGTCTTCAGTCAGGGTACAAGTCTTGACTAATCAACCACATCTGGGATACATTTGTACATTTGATTTTTGGACAATATGTTAGAATATGATCAACATGATCATCAAAGGGCGTAAAATCAGGTCAAAAAAATATCTAACCCAGCTGTGAGAAGGGGGGCTTACCATCTTCAGCATCTGCGAAATGATGGTATCTATGACCACATGGGGACAGAAGGACCACAGTTCTGTGCAGCTTAGTCAGTTAATGGTGCCATGCTCTTTGTAAACAGATCAGCGATACGCCTCGTGTTTGCAGCGCGGCTCAAGCCCCTTTGCAGAGTGATGTTTGCGAGAGTGCACATGCATTAAACAACATTCAGGACACTTTCTCTCTCACGCACAACCCAGTTCTGCCAGAAGACGCAGCGTCCGGTCCAGCTCGCGCACAAACACACAAACACACAAACACACGCACAACCCATCTGCCCCCAGGCGTCTAATCAGCTTATCACTACATATCCCCCTGGCCGACAGTGGGTGAGTGTGTCAGGCTGTGACATACATTGACTGCTGCTGCTTCTTTTTTCCCCACTGATCTCAGTCCCTCCGCTGTGTGGCTTACATAAGCACACACTCATCACAGTCCTCCACATCCTAAAAAAGCACACCAGAACCATCCTACATGCCATGGCTGCATTCTAGCAAACACAACTCACAAAGATGAAGCACATGATCTTCACATCAGCGCCTCATGCACCACGCACTGATGCACTGATGCACATATACTCGTCCCCTTCCTCACCACTAGCTTGGAGGCCAACTATATGTGTGTAATTACATTTTTCGTAATGTATTTATGGGCGAGCCACTTCATCACTGGTCAGTTTCTGACCACAAGACAGCTGCACATCAGACATCCAGCACTGCAGCGTGACACTGTAACGCGGTTAGTTTCACACAAGATGCCGGAAGAAAACCCAGCCGAAAGCAGTTTTTTGTCAGACGCTGACCATTAATTAGGAAGTATATGTTGGCAAATTTCCCACATGTGGAACTAATAAAGGTTTTTCTTATCTTATCCTATCTAACAAACTCTATATGAGGGCTAACTGTACACCAGCAAGCTGCACATTCAAGGTGAATGTCTTCAATGTAGAGGCCCGTGAGTGCAGATATAACAGCCTACCTGCTACATTTGGCTTTAATCTTCATAACATGACCTCTTTAATCAAATTAGATGGAAAGAGAAAGAGAAACAGAGCAACAGAAAGAGAGGGAGAGGGAGAGAGAGAGAGAGAAGGAAATGGGTCTGTGCATGTGTGTGTGTGTATGTGTGTATATATATATATATATATATATCATACAAAATATACTTTAAAAAGTGCATGAGTATGTAAAAAAACATAACTTTACTGGAGTTTCTCAGTTTCAGCCTAGGTTCATGAAAGGAGATTTTATTTGAAGTGATTTTGGACCATTTCTGTTGATTCTGTTGTTATGAAGTTTTGACACAATGCCAGCTATGAAGAGCGATTTCTCTCCTATTTCAAAATATCTGCCTCTCACTGTTGCAGCTTCCCTTTCACATGTGGGTGTATCTGATGGACAGAACAGTGTAAAATGTATCAATTGGGCATTTAACTAATAGACTACAGCATCATTCAGATACAGGCTTTACATCTGAAGTTAAGAAAATATTACTCAAATAACATCTGAACACGGGCGCCTGAAGGGGGGGGGGTGCAGAGGGGGCGGATGAAACGAAAGCTTTTGAAAAGTGGGGGGGCAGGTCCCCTCCTGCTATAATGGTTCCAGCACTCATGCATCTGAAGTAAAGAAAATATTACTTAAATGAGCTTCAAAAATCAGTAACTGATCTACAGAAAAGCTAGAATTCACCCCTGCTCACTTGGTGCAAACAATACAGCCAAATCTCTATTCTGATATTCTCTATTCTATATTTCTGCATCAAACATTGGCGTGTGAGGGCATGCTTTGATGATTAGTGATTTTATCTGGTCTTTTAGTGTAAACAGGCTTAGAAAGTCAATACTGGAAAGTAAAACACAATATCAAGACCCATAAAATGACTTGAGCTGAAATAAGACTTGTTTTATACTTTTCACAGTTCTCTTCCAAAGAGCATCGAAGAGGGAATCATATTACATTTGATCACAGATTTTCATTTCAGTAAGACTAACCTTTTGAAACCAGTGATTATTTTACTCATGTGGAAGTTATTTAAAACAAGTAAATTCAATGTGTTCATTTTTTTTTAGTGTGGGCTGGACCCAGTGGGACTATATAGCAAAAAACACACCCTCTTTTCTTCCTACACATCTTTATGTCTCTACTTCCTTTCAGACGCCAGTGACATATTCCTGGAGGAGTAAAATCATTGGCATGCAGAGAATGAGTCCTTCCTCTTAATCACTCTCCTCCCATACCTGTTCTCTGGTGTATATCTCATCCGTATTGACTCGTCCATTTCCATCTCATCCCCTCATCGGCTCTTGGCGTGCTGCCCCCCCCCCCTTCTTTTCCCACTCTCTCACTATAATTCTCTGAGTGCTGAAGGCAGGGTGTAACTCACACGTGGCCATGGCGACCGGTTCTCGCTGTCAAACAGTAACTTGGCTGAATCTCCACAGCACAGGACTAATCTGCTTACCTTACAGCAGCAGACTCAGAAACATCAAACAGCAGGGTGCAACTGAGTAAAAGGCACGGTGGGAAAAATGCAAAGGGAATCAAAGCTACTATCAAACGAATTCACGTACATCCGAATTCAGCTGAGAAGAGAATGACACCAAAAACTGTTACAGCAAAAAAAGGCGCTTCGTTTTTCCCTTATTCGACGAGCTACACGAGTTGGGTAAAAGTATCGTGATGCCTGACCATTACATCAACAGGGACTTTGATGATATTGCATTCAAACACGTAGACTTTATTATGATGTTCTTCCACTCATCCAGCCGTGTCTTTGTGGATCTTGCCCTGTGCACCGGGACACAGTCACGCTGGAATAGAAAAGCTTCTTCCCCAAACTGGGTCCACAAAGTTGGAAGCATGATGGTGTCCAACATGTCTTGGTCTGTTGAAGCATTAAGATTAGGCCCTTCACTGGAAGTAAGGGGTGTAGCCCACACCCTGACAAACAGGTCTGTCCCAATACTTTTGGCCATATTGTGTATGTGTCTGAAGTAAAAAAACACAACCACAATACAGCCAAAAACATCCATATAAGCTACAAGTCTACTTGAGATTAACCTCTAAAAAGTGCCAAAAAGGCTTCTTTACTGGGACACTTTTGGTTCCCTTCAGTTGATGGTTGTTTAACCACTCCTGACGGACCCCCAGACTAAACACATTTTTTCTCTACCGATTTGAACTAGGAATCAAAATCAAACAAATATGTGTAAACCTAATGTTTAAAGAGCCTTTACACAACAAAGACTCTGGGCCAGTCAAACGTATTCCTAAAACCACATACAAGCCAAGAACTATTTATAAAGGAGTGTACTTATCAACTCAGCACTATCTGAGAAGTGTGTGATGGATTTAGGCATCGTTTGCACAATGCAACTAAACATAAGCTTTCATAATTTATTATCCACATTAGTCTTGTTCCAAACTTTGAACACAAAAATGTCTTGGCTAATCGAACTCATGTAGAGAAGAAAGGTAAACAAATATATTTACTATATATTTCACTTAACTATTTATTTTAGAAAAACTAAGAAAGACAAGAGAACACAGGCCCCCACAAGTCAAGCCACATGTGTGTTGCTGGTGGCCTGGTGGTCAGGAAGTTGCCCCTGCAATCAGATGGTTGGGGGGGTTGCATCCCAGCACTGCTAGCGTCATCGCTGAGGTTCCCTTGAGCGAGGTACCGTCCCCACACACTGCTCCCTGGGTGCCCCTCATCGGTGATGATGAATGGGTTAAATGCAGAGAGCGACTACCACGTTGCTCACACTGTGGTGTGTTCACGCGTGACTATAAGGGCCGCTTTACTGACCAGATTCATTTTAAAGTTATTATGGACCTTCTGAAGGATCCGTGTAAATCTGGTCTTTCAAACATGTGGATCTTTAAAATGAACCATGAGGCCAACGAAGAGAGCCGAGGTGAACATAAGTACGGCTAAAGGGAGTGCTGGATCAATAATTCATGTCTGAACGAGATTCTACAGCACCTGCTTGAGCAGCTAAATGCAGCTGTGCTGGCGGAAGACTGCCCCAGCTGCCAACCCTGGCAGAGCGAGGGGCCTGAGGTGCCAGAGACACTGTCCCGAGTCCGGCCAGAATCCTCCCTGCAAATCCCTACTTTCAGAAAATAAGAGTGAGATTGAGTGAGTGAGTGAGTGAGTTAGTGAGAGAGAGAGAGAGAGAGAGAGAGAGAGAGAGAGAAAATAAGAAAGAGAGCTCCATTGAATGAGGGGAATTCAGCAGTATTGAATGTCTGTTGTTTCTGCCTTCGTACTTCCTGTCCAAGTATGAATTTAAGCCACACGGGTACCTATGACAACCCATCTAGGTTTTCTGTCTTTAAAACAAACACACCACCTCCTGCTGGGGCAAAGGAACATTCTCATAGTGCTCAGTATCAGGAAAATGAAAACATCAGAAACGACATAGATGGATGCATATTAAAAAATAGTGAAGTTCCTATAAGGTAAGATAAGATAAGATTATTAGTCCCACAAGTGGGAAATTTGCATTGTCATAGCAGAAAGTGGACAGAACAAAGATAAGAGCTAGAGATAAAAACTATATCAACAGTACAATATAAAAAAGTACACTGTACAAACAATCTGGAAATATAAATATGGATGTGCATTGAAGAATATATCTGTATATTTATATATTTATGTATGTATATCAGATAAGTAAATGTATGTATATACACATTGAATATGTGTATATGTAAGTACAGAGTGGATATATAAATATGTGTAGAACACGGTGGAGATATGTATATACACAGGAACGCAATGGAGTGACAGACATTGACAAAAACAGAAATGGTGTATAAGAGAGAGTAAAAATCTTCTGATACCATTTGCACTTGGTGCTGTTTAATGATTTATACCTCTAAACTGACATACAGCTGCACATTTTGGGCCTGATATCTATTGTGATTGTGTTTTAAATAGAAAAAACAAACTAGATTGCATTTTTGTGAGAAAATGCAAAGTGTGATTGCACTCTAGTGGTCACAGAAGCTTATTTCTGACACACAAGGATGAAAATGGGGGGGTTCGTGTGTGGACACGGAGACAAACAGCTCAGAGAATTGGAGAAAAAACTCGCTAATTTAACGTGCCACACTACGATACTTTACTCTCGTTCAGGCTCAGTAGGAAAAATCTCAGCACAAATATTGCTGGCTACCTCAACCAGTCACACATTTTTCTGTTTTTCAGGCTCTGTATGAACCCAGAACAGTTAAAACACAGCCTCCAATCCGCTAACTGAGCTAGCCAGCAGCTTGCTAGCAAACAAGCTGCTTGAAAACAAGCGTGCATAGGCTGATTATTCTTTCATAAACCACAACCAACATTGACATGCGTCTTTATTTTCATAACTGACCTGAGCTTTAGTGTCTTAAAGTCTGTCTGAGTCTGCCATCTCTGTACCTTTTGCTGATTTTTGGCTCTGCGTTTCTTTGTGGCTGTTTTCCGCTCCTCTGCCACGCCCTGTCTTTGTTTACGTTTATGTGTTTTATTCCCTGTCTCATGTGGAATCTCCATGTAACCCCTGCATCATGTTTATTGTATCCTGTTTTCTGTGTCTGTTTTGTGATTTTACCGCAAGCTTTATATTTATAAATGAAGTCCCATTTGTGCATGTGTGTTCCCTCTTCCATTACTGGCGCTCATTACACTTGTCAGAAACAAAAAAAACTGCAACATCTTGTATTGTGGTATGTTTATATGTTGTCCATGGGTAAATCTGGTGATTCTTATTTCATGAGATCAGCAATTGGTAGTATTTTCATTTTGGCAGATCTGGCTGGTGTTTTTATGATATACATAATGTGAGATGTATGAGCGCACTTACACTTTTATAACCAATGTTGTTGTTTATTTTTATAACCAATGTTGTCCAAAAACAGCTGTACAGAATCCTGGTCTGAGCCCCTAGTGAGAAAACCAAAGGTGACGAACCTCTCTAAGGGTGGTAGAAGAGACCTTGGTAAGAACGAAGACCCCACTCTGGCTAACAGAGTAGGTGCAGGTAGAGTCAGTAGTAGTTGCAGTTTTTGTTGGAGGAGTAGTCTGAGTGTCCAGTCCACAGCAACAGGAACAATTGTCTCTACCGGACATTTGAGCAGCAATCGCCCTTGGATGGGGTAGTAGGAGCACACATTGGCAGTGATGACCGATCTGGGAGGCCTGTCGACACTTGTTATAGAAAAAATGACCTTATTTGTATCTAGATTACCTATGTTAAGAAAAAGAAATGAAGTTAAAACCTGTTTACTGGTTAATACTTAGGACCCTTCTGGGAGTGGTTCCTGTGCCTCCCCCGCTACAAACGTAGTCTATGATTGTGTACATAGCTATGGCCATTTAGTGTAACAAACTCATCAGGTCTGACCCAGGCGTCTGTGAAACATCATAATTCTGGTCAGTGATTATTTAATTAATAAACAGTTTTTAGAGTGAGCAGTCTTATGTTGCCAGCTTTAGAATGAAGGTGCCTGGTTGTTTGAGAGAGGTTAATGAAATTATTAGAACACACTCTTTGGGTTTTTCTTCCTTTCCGTTTGGTTCAGGAGACGGACACGGTCTTGAAAGAGTGGAATCAATGTGGTGACTCAAGGCAGCCATTTGGTTTAGCCAGTCTGTGTGCTGCCTGGTCCGAGCTGCACTGCTGGCTGTCTTACAGGCCACGGGTACGCTGCAAGAGATGAGAGCAGCACCTTCCCACGAGGGCTGGAGACCGTCCCGAGCTTTAAATGTGGACCAATTTTCAATAAAATCTGCATTGTTTTTAGAGCACCACTTGGACATCCAGCAACTCAGCAAACCCTGCTGTAGGCTTCAGAGCCATGCCGCACTGGGATGGGGCCGGAGCACTGTCACGGCATTGTACATCGTCTGGGATGTTATTCTGAGTAACCTCTGACTTCAGCATACAAATGTCATTAACCCCTACATGGATCACTATCCTATCATGGCTGTGGCTAGCTAACCCCTTAAGGTTCCATGTAAAGTCTGGTGTCCTGGCTCCCATTATACCACCATTATATGGTGCTGGAGCCCCTAAAGGAGTAGCTAATTTCACTAGTCCAACAATTAAATGAGTTATGTAAAGAGGCTTCACAGCGGACCGAGTCCGGGAAACCTGTTTGACATGTGAAAAGGAGTAGGGAAGCTCTCCTACAAGGAAAAGCTTTATGATTTTGCTGCTGAATCGTCACTCAGTCGCCCTGCTGTGGGGGCTCTGCAGTCGGAGTCGAGGGCGTGCAATCTTCCCCTAAGGCTAGCAATGAGTCTGACACTCACATTCTGGTTCTGATTAAGGTCCGGATATGTACCAGATCTGCACCAACTGAGAATATATATTGACAGTTGAATATTTATTTTAGAAATGAGGAAATGCATTCATGTATATTTTGCTTCCTTGTGGCTAAAGTAGTTCAGCCAGTAGGGCAGGTCTGAGAAGCGCTGTGTGTGTGGACCCAGCATTGATTGTCCCGCTCTAGGAAGCTATTGATTGTTCTGCCAATCTGAAGTGAATAATTAATGCTTGTTGAAGACAGAGATGCCTCAAAGCAATGTGTGTGAAGGTTCAAGAATGGGGAAGGCTGTGTTTCTGTGGTAGCAGGACACACTATGTGAAGTTACACTGGAAATCCCCCTTTCTTTTAGGGGGGGATTCTCTCTGTCTCGAAAAAAAAAAAAAACTCCCTGTTTTCTCCCTGTCTGTATTTGCCCTCTCCTGAGTCTTCCTGCCTTCTGTTAGAGCTCTATTTGTGTTTTTAAGCGCGACCCCTGGCGTTCCTTCTTTCCGCACAGGCTACAGGGAAGGGTTTCTATGGAAACGAGGACGAGACAACGGTCAGTTCCTGAGCCGAAAATTTATTCTGTCTGAACGGGAGGGCGCTCTGAAGTACTTCAACAAGCATGATGTGAGTTCCTTATGCCATCTCTTTCTCTTTCTTCACCCTGTTTATCTGTGCGTGTGTGACGCAGAGGAGATTTGCTGCTTGTTTGCGAACTTCCCCTCATTGCCACAGGTCAAAAATACCACTCAGAATGTTGAACGTTGAGCATCTCATCATCGTGGAACCGTTGATTCTGCTCCTCTTAGCCACTTCTCCTTTCTAGAGTAGACATGCTATTAAAAGGCTCTCTTCCGTTCGCCTTTTTTTTTCTTTCTTCTGTCTTTCACAACCTAGTGCATCACTGCCAGAGGGCGTATTGGAGAAGGCTGTACTCACTGCTTATTCCTGATAAATGTATTTCCTGAAAACAGAACACAATAATAAATTGTTCGATTGGCCGTGTTATGCTTGGATTTGCCTGAGCGGGCAGTCTGTTTTGAATTGCATGATAATCAGTCGGGATGCACCAATCAGTAATTTTTAGGACCATTTCCTTTACAGATTTCTTTACAGATTGGCCCTTTTTTTTTTTTTTGTCTTACGTTTAACATAAAGCTCACATTGTGAGGGCTAAATAAAAATATAAACATGCTGCTATCAGTACTTTTTATATGTCAAAGCCCAAGTCCAAATTATGTTAACTTCGCTTGGCCAGAAAGCCCTAATGGAAATTTTCAAATAAAATGAATCAAATAACATGCATCAAAGATAAGAACCAACTGGCTATCAATCATGACTGTCATTTTGATGCTGTCATTTTTGTGTTTTTAGAAATGTTCAGAATTGTGTCTAATTAAAAATTGGACTTCTTTTTATAATGTTGCACTGTCATAAAAAGGAGCGTTCAGGATACATTTCACTGCGTGTTGTACTTGTATAACTATGCATGTGACAAATAAAGAATCTTGAATCTGGTGTAGAAGCAGCATTCAGATACAGCATTAGAGCGCTTTGCTCATGCTACTTCATAAAATTACAGCACACACTTGACGAAAGCCGATTGCTTATCATGTGCCAATCTTCCACTTAAAGTCCTGCCCGGAAATGTAAAATAAGGCATTTTAAAAAGCCCTCAAAGTGAAATTAATCAGAATCAATCAGTCGTTGCAACTGAAAGCTCCTGCCTGAAAGTTTATATGCACATGCTTGTTTGTGGCTGTGCTACGTGTGTTCTGTGGCAGGCCCGGGAGCCCAAGGCCCTGATGAAGATCCAAACCATCAATGCCACCTTCCAGCCGATGAAGATCGGGAAACCTCACGGGCTCCAGATAACCTACCTGAAGGACAACAGTACAAGGAACATTTTTGTGTACCATGAGGATGGGAAGGTGAGGCACAGTTACCATTGCTGTATGCATAAAAAACACACAGAAAAAAAAAAAAACATACAGGAAAAAAATGGATCTGTATGCACTCATGTAACGGACAGGGCATAAAAATGAATCTGTAGATTAGAAATGGGGGAAAATATTCAGTTATGAGTCACGATTCTTGTATTTCCACACTAACTCCGAAATCGCTTTTTAAAATTAATTTATTTACATTTACATTTACGTTTACGGCATTTAGCAGACGCTCTTATCCAGAGCGATGTACATCAGTGCTTCAGCAGTCATCTGTTCTTCAAACCTGTAGAGCTAAACTCAAATCAACATTTGATTTTATCCAAATTACTACCAGCTAAGTTACACACCTTAACAAACCTTAAAAAAAAGAAAAAGTCAGGGGTGAATACATAGATAGCTTTCATATACAGAAAGAAATACTATAATAAGTGTGAGGACTAGTTAGTCCCCAAGGTGCTCCTTGAAGAGGTGGGTCTTCAGACGACGCTTGAAGAGACAGTGAGGGACTCCGCAGATCTGATTGCAAGAGGCAGTTCGTTTCACCACTGGGGGGCCGAGACTGAAAAGAGTCTTGATGCATGTCTTACTCTTCTTTTGAGCTTAATTAATTGAATACAGTCATGGAAAAAAATAAGAGACTGCATCTTTTTTTTTTTTTTAACTGGTTATTGCTTTTGTAATTTGTGGGAGTGTGTCTGTGTAAAATGTGCATGTCACTGTTGTTTTATACACTATTGACC
>JBBIGA010000027.1:4460107-4470931 GCA_037576975.1 Alestes dentex | reverse complement strand
TTAGATTTAAGGCATGAGTGTGAAACCTCTTAATCTTAAATTTAAGGCGTTAATTCAGGAGGTTCTATTATTTAAGGGGCAAATTTGAAAAAGTAAGGTGAAAATTCAGTAGTTTTACTCCTTAATCAGCCTTAATCTGTGCACCTTTTCCCTTAATTGTTCCTGTATGTGAAATTACGGACAACATTTAGGTACTTTTAAGAGTTTGGTTTCGTAGTGAGTGGGAGAAAGGAAGTGAGATAAGTGTTACTCTCACAGTCTGTGCAGGAGACAGACAAATAAAAATAATGTGATGATACTGATACTCCAGCCATAAACTTTTAAATCATGTATTAAGCATCAGACGTGTAGTTATAATTATCATTTTGTTATTCGAAGTAATTTTAGTTCAAATATATTCCTCTTACATTCAATTTACATTCTCAAACTCTAACAAATGCGCTATCAATTGGGAGTTTTGAATCTGCGTGCTTGCCAGTATTTCTTTTGTTTTTGTGTGTTACACTAGTGCTCAAAAGTTTGCAATCAATGTTTTTAATAATATAAGCCCAACTTGCTCACAGAAAAGTGTAAAACTTGTGTAACATGATTCTAAAAACCTCTCTCTGATGTGTTGGAAGCAGAAAAAAGCAGCCAAATTGTGACCGCTAGACGAATAGTTCAGAGCATCTCCAAAACATCAGGTCTTGGGTGTTTTTTCTTTTGATGTACGTGACGCATTACCCTGATTAGGATCAATATATTCTTTTCTCATTCACAGAATTATTAAAATATTGAATAAAACACCTGAACATACTTGCAGGCAAATAATGTGTAATTTTTTAAATATTTAAATCTACCTCGTATTAGGCTATAGAAGAATTTTTGTGGGCTTTTCACACAAACAACATTTTTTAGGGAACTAAAATGATTCTTCTATGGCATGTTTATCATCATTAACATCTAGAAACCGCAGTTATCAACGGTAAGAACTTATTTTTACCGATCTTTAACAGTTATTAATGGTAAGGATTTGTTTTTAAGGAACACTCTTAAAACGTTCTCCCCCATTAATAACAATTAAAGATAGACAGCAATATGTTTTTATCATAAATAACTGTGGATTTTAGATGCTAAAGATACACTGCCTCCAAAAATACTGCCGGGGCCGAAAATGAATGAAAATGAGTTCTCATTTGCATGATGCAAAGTGACTGTGGAAACTAGTTGCGCAGTCATTAGTTATTAGAAACAGTTCCTATAAGATTAAAAGCCATTCTGCAGAATGTGAGAATGAATGGAGATTAGGATTTTACAGGCTGCCCAGGAAACTCTGACTTACACAGAAGTGACAGCAGAAAAAGAACATAAGTGCTCTCAAGATACCGTAATTAATGCACTAATGATGTCAGTGATGATGATAATGATGATGAGAATGAAGAAGATGAGTGGGCTGAGGAATCCTGAGAGCCCCCTCGGGCGGAACTACGGAAGATAGCAGGACATGTGGCCAGGTCAGGGGTCAGCTTGGCTCTACTGTTGCACCCCCACACTGCTTCACACAGGAAGTACACACACACACACACACACACACACACACACACACACAAGTCCAGGAAACACTCGTCATGACAGAGCAACAACCATACACACTGCACGCTGCTGACCACACCTTCTCCCACCCTCATAAAACAATGACCTCCCAGAAAGGCAGACAAATGAGATACACTCATCATCACCACTGATCATGTGTGCATGAATGAGCAATAACGACCTGCATCACAAACCACACACACACACACACACACACACACACACACACGGTTTGTAGGTAAAGTATCTGTATATTCGGATCTCTCATTCTGCTTTATGAGGTACTGATTAGTGATCACCCGAATCACATCTTATTTAATGAGAAAAAGTATAAAAACCACTGCTGTAATCAACACTCTCCTCTTGTGACCAGCTGGATGGTAAATACTATAGTATTTATACCAAGCATTTCTGTATGCAGCATAGTGTTTTCATATTGAGCTTTTTCTTTTCTACAGATTTTTTTAAGATTGTATTTAGACTTTATATTATGTTCTCATCTCTGTGTGTCTTTGCAGTCATTACATAAGCATTTTCCTCTGGGATCAGTAAAGTTTTCTGATTCTGATTCTGATACTGAATTTACACAATAAACACACTAAAACCCAGCAGTTTTCAAGACAATTCAAACAACAATTTAAAATGTTCTCTGAATCTGAAAGCAAACAGATCAGAGTGGCTCCTTAAACTGCAAAGACTCTTATGTGGGCCCACATCTTAATGTCCCAGGCTCATAAATAGTATCGTTTGAGTGTCTGGGGTCAAGCATGAGATCACCAACTGAAAGCATGTTTGACTCACACACCTTTCTGTCTCTCGGAATTAAATCCTCCTGAATTATGCAAAACAGGTTTGGTAAGTCACATAACGTCCCTACACACACCGTGACAACACCAGATCTGACACTCATAACCTCAGTCATGAGTCAGAAACACAGCAATACAGGCATTATACAAATTTCCACAGTGGGTATGGAGACGCAGGGCAGCCCAAACATTCCCTGTAAAATTACTTTTACTACTACTTTTAATGTAATAATGAGGTAAAATCTACCTGGGTCAAAAAAAAACAACAAAACTTGAGTAAAAAGTATCAAGTAAAAGCTATTACATTTCTTCTATAGTATAGAACCTAATATGTCTGTCAGCATAGGAAATTAAACTTCTCCTTTTCTTCTAAAATGAAATGCTAAAACAAGGCTATAATTATAACATTATGACCCCTCAACATTCTATGCCCCCCCCCCCTTATAACTAGCAATATAAAAAATAACGAATAAATAACATATTTGCTACAAACAGGCGACCTTGCACTGCCATTTGAAATAGTAATCATAATCATAATCAATATCACAGCTTATTATTGCTGTTTATTATTAATAGTCCCTCTTATCACTGCCAGTTCCAATATCACAGTATGGGTCTACCACAGTGTGTGGTTTGTCCATGTGGTCTTGCCATACCCCAGTAGAAACAAGTGGCTGTGGGTGAGTTCAATCAATTTGAAAAACTGTTCTGTTTCTGTTGCATTATTTATTACACTTGCAATGTTATGCTAAATTCCTTAGTTAACTGTTATACAGCTCCAGAAAAAAAATAAGGTTCCACAGCAATTTGTTTTTTCTCTTGTTTTTTTTTTCCAGAGCTGTATAAAAGCATTCTAGTACATATTAGAATTGTATAACTTTTTTATGACAATAAAAGAAACTGGAGTTTTTCTTGCTATATTCTGGTAATTCTTGCACGTACACAACACTACTAAAGACACACAATGTAAAGGGAGGCACTTACAGAAGGGCTGTCTCGAACAAATGTTACACTACCATCTTTCCTTTTCATTCAGATAGATTTCCTGGCTGCACAAAGGGCTGAATCTTTCAGAAGGGCTATCACGACTGACGGTTTCAGGCATTGACAGTACAGTCACTGTTTGGCCTTACATCTGAACACACAGACTACTATTAAGCCCAGCCAAACATTTACATTGCATACAAGTGTGATAAAAAAGAACCAGTGTTGGTTTTTTTGGGGGGTTTTTTTCACTTTATCTGAGTTGTGGATGATGTTCAAGAAAAGGGCCCAACATAGAAAAAGGGCTGTCTGTCAGGCAGGGGTCAACTGAAATTTGTTAAATCGCTGAAGGATGGTGATGAAAGTACAAACTGGCCTTCATGTAGGACCGTAAAGCTGCTCCACTGGTGACAACTCACAATATAACATTATTCGTAGCCCAGTTTGGGTTGTAGACCAGGCGGATCATGTGACTTAAAGAGAGCTGCGGCCTATAGAGAGCGTTCCAGATGTGTCAACCACCTGTGCGTGTGTGTGTGTGTGTGTGTGTGTGTGTGTGTGTGTGTGCTCAAAGAACACCAGAGGATGGGACAGAAGAGCTCAAGCAGACAGCCACAGATGTGCAAGATGACACAGGGCTGCCTTTGTGTGAGACACACACACACACACACACACACACACACACAGTCGCACACAGCCCAGTATACGGCTTGAGCAGACACACAGAAACACACATGCAACCACGGATAAGATACAATCATGCACACATCTGCGTACCCCCCGCCGCTCCCCCACCAATCACACACACACACACACACACACACACCTGGTTTGTGAAGAGCATCACTGTGTGGATGTGAGCTGTCCAGGCTGTACTGGAGGCCCAGATGGTCGCCGGTGCAGCACTTTTCAGGGAACAGACTGTGGCTAACCTTCAAATGACCCAAAGGACGACTCATCATGCTACTGACTCTGAGCTTTGCACCTCATTGCTGCACTGCTCTGCACCCTGTGCCCTGCACAAAAATGATTTAAAAAGAAAAGTGACCATTCTGTCATATGTGAACACACCACAGCACACAGTGTGAACAGCACGAAATTCTTCCTCTGCATTTAACCCAATTAACCCATTCACCAAGTGAAGCAGAGGGCAGCCAGGAACACAGCACCCGTGTGTGGGGACGGTACCTTGCACAAGGGTGCCTCAGTGGTGCCACTAGCAGTCCTGGGATTCAAACCCACAATTTTATGATCGCAGGGCAAACACCCTAACCACTATACCACTATAACAATATACCTTAGTATACTATTATGCATTAGTACATTACTATTATGCATTGCCAATTTCTTTTCAAAGAAGACAATGTACAAATGCAGAAAAAGAAAGGAAAGAAGAAAAAAGAAAATAACAACAAAATCAACAATAAACAGCCAAACATCCAAATTTTACAAAATAGGAATAAATTGGGTTTCTGCAGCCTTTCGTTTTGAAGTAATCCAGCAAAGTTACTAATTATTTGCACAGGGTTCCACTTTTTTTTTTTTTTTACTAACTACTCCAACACTAGTGCCAGAGAACAAAGATGCAATTACTCGAAAAATCTGTCATGTTTTCATGTAGTAAAGACTCTTTGAAGGGTCATAGATTACACTCTGTGATGCTTTCCTTTCCAATCAACTTCCCCGAAATCTATATTTGGGAAATCAAAGGCATGTGAAAATCGCAAACTGTCGAGTTCATTTAAGAAGCAGCCAGCTCTGGAGAAAGTACCCTGTATCCTCCTAAACATAGCCAGTGAATCACACTGAAACAGAAATAGCCCTCAAATATTCATAGCTAAATATAGTTATCATGCTCTTGTGCCAAGGATGGGAAAAAGTTTGCCAGAGTCTTGTAAAGTTGCCAAATGCTGATAAATGCTCCAAACTGGTCCAACACAAACTACATAGGAGCCGGCTGCTTATTCTGCCAAAGGCCCACCGAGTCATCTCATAACTAATTCAATTCCCCAGAATATAAAAGACAGACTAGAGAAAGGAAGCCACTATTTATCCTCTGTTGTGACTGGTGCTGATTCATGAAGATCCATCTAATTACAATGACCACTGACGAGGATGTGTTATTTCGTTTTCAAAATCAACAAACTTTTGCAAAACGTTCAGGCTTTTGCATATGAGTGAAACCATGTGGATATGGATGTGTGTGAATGTGTATTTGTACGACAGATGAACTAAGATGATAAGCCCAGGTTTATAACAGTTGCAAACTAAATTCAAATTACTTGGTGTCACGTAATGGCAAACACCAAAACCCCCCACAAAAAACAATAAACAAACTTGTTGAGTAGAAAAGCAACACAGATTATAGACTGTATGCCATCTTTTATTTACAGGGGGTCCTTGAGTTACGTCACAGTTCCGTTCCTACAGCAGTGACCGTCTGAGGCACTTACCGACCCTAACACAGCGGTAAAATCATAATCTAGAACATGAAAACACAGCTAAGCCACAGAAAAAGGAAAAGGAAATAAATGTACACTGTACTGTAGTAACAGATAAAAATGACAAAAAATGAGTAAAAACACTTGCGCTTTTAACGGTCCGAAATGGTGTAGGTAAGCATACTGGGGGACCCAAACTCCCACACTCATATGCCGCGTTACAGCATGTTCTGCGTATTCTGCAAGTACTGCTTATTGAAACGTCGCGTGTCGAGACTGTCGTAGCCCGAGGACCCCCTGTGGACCCCCTGTAACAACACTTTATCACATCGCTTGACCTCCATTCTGATTGAGAAAAACTTCTGTGGAAGAATCCGAAAGCAGTCTGCGGGCAGCAAAAGGGAGAACTGGCAACGAGTGGGAAAAGAGAGGGAGTGTACATGACGGACAGAGAGAGAAAGAGAGAGAGAAAGAGACGACCAAGCGAGAGAAGGAGTATGGGGTTCAGGACTGCTCCCCTGCACTCTCGTCACACTGCCATGTCTGTAGAATCTGTGATGGCCCAAACAGAAAGAGGGCCTTTCTTCCAGCTGAGCCTGCGCTAATGCAATTGAACAAATTAGTATAATTACGCTCCATATCGGAGATTGAGGAGGCCTAGTGGGGTGGAGGGGTGTGGGCGGGGAATCAGTGTGGGTATTTGCTGACGGGAATAACTTATTCATCGCTGTTTATCAGAGTACATTCTTGCATTTATGACATTATGGGTAATCAAATAAAAGAGAGCTGGAATGCAGGGTTTTTTTTCGCACACAAAATGTGATTCGGTTAATGTGAAAATGACCCCCACACCCCCCACCCACAGAAACATATCACTTGCTGCCCACTTGCAACAAAAAATTCACCAAGTTGCCATCCAGACCAGTGCAGAATCCTCGTCTGTGGCCAAATAGCAGCCACCAGCTGCAGTTCCGCAGACACACATGGCAGGACGAATCCATCAGCCGCTACATGTTGAGACAGATGTCCCCAATTTCTGACACATTTATAGTGGAAATATGTCCAGACACTCAGCACAAAACAAATCCATGTCAATAATAAATCTCCAGTCCTTGGTATTGGGTTTCTTCTTGCTTTGAAAAAAGGGGTTTCGGAGGGACTTCTTCCAAACGCCTGAGACCACAGTTTGCCTGGACGCCGTTTAGAGGCTTGTAAGCCATTGGAGCATGCTCGATCATGACAGTGATTAAACAGCACAGAGAGAAGAGGGGTCAGTGGGAGGTAAAGTCTAACAAAAACAGAAAACAAGTGTGAAAAATGATTCAATTGTACTGAGCAAAAGGACATGACATGTGACTGATCCCAGAAAGGGATGGCGTGATACAGCTATTTCGATTCAGATATCGATACTGACATCAGTACCGAAGCCTTTAGGATCAGTTGATACTAATGTTCTGCTACGCTACTAATCTAATAAGCCTCAGAATGAAACTATTTTTAATTAAAGCACTTCACATGTTTGTTTGGACAACCCTGGGCAAATTACGTTTTGTTGTTTTTTTTAAAACCTGATTTAGTGATGTCCAATTATCCCCCATCACAACATGGGGCAGCTGGTGGCCTAGTGGTTAGGGCGTTGCTCCTGCAGTCAAAAGGTTGTGTGTTTGAATCCCAAATGCTAGTGGCACCACTGAGTTACCGTCCCCACACGCTGCTCCCCATTGGTGGCAACCCACTGCTTTCGGGCAGTTGTTGGCCTAGTGGTTAGGACGTTGCCCCTGCAATCCGAAGGTTGTGGATTCGAATCCCAATACTTCCAGTGGCACCACTGAGGTACCCTTGAACAAGGTTCCATCCCCACACACTGCTCCTCAGGCACCTGCTTCACTTGGAGAATTTCACACTGTGTGCTGTGGTGTGTTCATGCGTGACTATAAGGGGACATTAACATGCTAGGAGTGTGAGGGACAGCCTGTTCTTTTGCCAAGGCGAGCTCAACACACTTGGAGGTAGAAAGGACAATAAAATCTACTTGACTTGACTTGACTTGAGATTAGACAAAGAACAGTTTTTGTGAGGAAAGCGGGGGTCTGAGGAAAGCACCGTTTTGGTACTGTGACCATGACATTTGTGTCTGCCTACGAGCTCCTCGGAGAACCCCAAACCTGCACTGCTGAGCCCCTTCTTCTTCCTCCACTTCCTCTTCCTCAGCCAGGCAGACCCCGCCCCATGGAGAGCCAAAGAAACAGTGGGAGGTGGAAGAAGTGCATTTGATCCTTGCTCACTCTGAGCTGCGGGCCCACTCGCTCACATCCTGTTTGGGAAGAGGTCCTTTTGAAACCCATCTGCTCCCAGTTCCCAGTAGTACCATCAGAGGGGTTGTGCGTAGAGACCAGACACACACAGGATGCACACAGCCATTTGCTCAACATGCCTCTCCTCGATCAAACTCAGAATGTAAATGCGGCTCCACCACGTACAATGTATGCAGAAAGATACTGACAGATATTTTTTGGATGTAAAAAAACCCCACAGTGTCTGGGAAGATCAAAAACAGCACAAAAACAGACACCTTATTGAGACTGCAGCATTTTTAGTCTCTTTAATCAGACTTTGGTGACTGTCTAAAAGCTCTTGGAACATCAGATAGTTAAATGCTCATAGGACTGGATGAAGCAACTCTAACACTATTTGCTAAGTTAAACTGGTTTGCAGTGCATAATCAAGACAGATGTTTTTGGAAAAAGATCATAATCAGCGACTGACCCGTTTTAACAACACCTCGCCCCTCCATCTGAGCTAATCGCAATGACGCAAAAAATCTATTTGAAGTTTTTATTTTTAGGCCCAACCTGATTACAGCCAAATTGAGTAAACAGTTTGGTTTTTAAAGGCATACCTGTGAGTCACATTTGCTGGGCCTACATGTTGCGAAAGCCCTTTGCAGGGCACCTGGACATTAATGTGCTGACATCTGTTTGTCCAAGAAGAAGGAATGCAAGATAAGTACATTAGTCAATTTGAGTTTTCTGGATTATATTCATAAGAGGTAAAGTGTTGACCACGCTTTTACCCAGATTTTGAATTTAGGTTGGGAAGCTGGTGAGTACCTCTAATCACCTGATCTGTCTATTGCATTGCATTTTTCTTGCCCTGGAGTGAGCCGTGATCAGATTTTATTTTAAAAGATCAAACCAAAAATGCCTTAAGTGAACAACAACAAACCATGCAGTCTTCCAAAGATTCCAAAATACTTTATTGCTTCAAAGATACGCTGAGAAACCTTTAAAAACCACAATAACTGTATACACAAGCCAGAATGGCTATACACTACAGTGTAAATTATGTGAATATTAAACTGTTGCTTAATATTTTTTTATTACTGAATTTGATACAAAAGTTTTTAGATTGCTTTTTTATGCTGAGTTCAATGAATTAATCACGCCAGCTGAACATTTCAGAGATTTAATCTCCCACAATTAAAAAAACAAAGCATTACAAATAATACAATAATAAAAAAAACATTACATCAGCATTGAATAAAACAAATGTGTGCGATGTTTGAACACAGTCATATGTGTAACTGAGAAATGATCCCAAAGAACAATGAGTCATGAAAAGAAAAAGAAAGAAACTTCCCACAACTGGCTTTGGACTATCAAACCAACAAAAAGGAGCAATGGATAAAGTCCTACATAAAGTCATATCTAAACGTTTGAATATTTTCAAAATTAGTACACATTTTAAAGCAAGTGTGTTCTCTGTAGAGGTTCATACTTACACACAAATTCAACAAAATATGTTATTTGAGAATTCTAACCAAATTTGTAATTTGACCATAATATCAGTCGATGAAACTTTTGCATCAAAAGGAAATGAATTTTTGAATAACAGAAACATTATAAAAGGCCATTTGCACATTTCAAAAACAGCTTCAGAGCCTCAGTGCTCTGCCCAGTTTTGAGACATGAAGAATGACCTTGTACCGGGACCCTTCTAGATTTATGCCAATCTGCTGTAATAAAAGCATATAAAAAGGCAGGGAGTTGTTCAGACCTATAATGTACCCCAGTAGTCAGCCACACGGGACAGGGCCAGCTCAGAGAGGCAGTTCCCTCAGGAAGTAATTAGCTGTGTCCGAACAGCCACTAATAAAACATACAGGCTACATGCTACACCAGCTCTGGCTGGGGGGGACCCTTTGGTAATTATGAGGGGAAGGTGGAAGGGATTCTAGGGTGGAGGAGAAAGGGAGGTAAAGCATTTTACCAGGGCTCCCAGGTACAGTAGCAAAAACAACGGCTCAACACAGATGGTGTCGAATTCATTCAGGCCTGAGAGGCGGGCAAGCTCGTTGTTTTTGTTCCTCCTTCAGCAACCTTTCAGTGCCCTTGCTCCTTTTAGTTTTTGTGAGAGTGATCCAGTGTTTCAGCAGGGAATTGGGAACATATTCTCATTTAAAAACAGAAGTATCTCTGTTGCTATCAGTTGCAGGAACAGTCAGTAGGTCAAAATCTCTGCATGCAAACTTACCAAAGACAGACTGAAAATAAATGTCACAAGAGTGCTTGGCTGTTGTAGTTCCACAAACAAAACAAAAGGAAAACATGTTTCTCTACAAACTCCAGTTTGGTGAACTGCAGCCGTGCCCGGTGGTGTGGCCCCTGGACCTTGTGTGTTGGTTCTGTGGAGGCCCCACTGGTCAGGTGTGCAGATGGCTCATGGTGCAGAGAACGCAGCACCATAGTGGACATCGTATGTCTCCTTACAGGGCCTTTGAGTCCTGTAGGTGTTCATGTGGGCCTTTGTCCGTCTGATCCCTGTTTGTTTTACTGTGACAGCCTTTGCCCATCCAAGCCCTGTCTGGTTTCTCTTTGCTGCACAAGCCAATGTAGGATTTCCGTATAATTTGGCAGATGCCCTTATCCAGAGCAACTGACAATAATTAGTTACAGGGACAGTCTTATAGTCATTAGTTACAGGGACAGTCTTACAGTCATTAGTTACAGGGACAGTCTTAC
>JBBIGA010000027.1:4430424-4453529 GCA_037576975.1 Alestes dentex | reverse complement strand
CAATGACAGAATACAGTGATAGAATACAAATATAGCAGAGCCTAAACGCAGGTAAATGGCATACCTCCTAACCTATCGATCTGAAATAATGTTTACACACTTAAAAAAACCTGCAGTTTTCTATTGTTTTTCCATGGCAGGCAGTAGTATATTCAAAATTACACTGCATTTTAGCATCTGAGACAAATCACACTGGCCACATCCCAAATTACAAACTATCACACTTGTTGGTACATAAAAAAATTACACTATCATAAGAAGTGCAGAAAGTAGTGCAGTATGTAAAGTATGTAAGTATGTAACAGTACAGTGCAACAGCAGAGATGAAATGACATCAATGCAACATGATTCTGTGCTTAGATCAAGCAGCCATAGTATATGTAAAACACCGGCAGCTGTGTAAGGATCTCATATATTTTATAAATGTAAGTCTCTTTTAATTGTCTATAAAATGGTCATGCAAGTGGGGAGGTGGGTAGGAACTGATAGAGGTCCATTGGGTGGAGGTGGTATGGATTGGATCCCTGATCTATTAATGGATTGCACCAAAGCAGGGTGTGAAGAATAGACTCCAGGGAGAACCAGCAGTGTGGCAGGTACCACGGGGTCCTATAGGCTCTTATGGTCTAGATTGTGTAATTGTATCATATTCCATTGCAATTCGACATATTTAAGTTGCACGACTCTATGTACCTTGTCTTGATTTTTTTATTTATTTATTATTATTTTTTAAATAGTTATGCGATAAATAGATATGAATACACCTTTTTCTACAGGGAACATGAATGGCATCTTACACTTTGAGGCAACTGTTGGCAATGTTTTATCAGGAATAAGAACATTTTTAAAGAATTTCAAATTTTAAAACAATTATCATCCAGGCACCAGCTATAAATGCATTCTTTTATAGCAACTGCTGTTTGCCTAAGAAATTTAAACTGGAGTTTTAATTTGGGACATACTGTTGAGTTTCTAGTTAAAAGTTCTTCTCACTCACACAAAGTAGTACTGCTGTAGCACTGGAACCAAAGTAGTACTGCTGTAGCATTGCCTCTTTCTTTGCGCCTTTATTTTTAAGATTGTATTGAGTTATGTTAACGTATAAAGTTATGTTGGGATTGTGTTGAGGAGTTGTAATTGGGCCTGAAATTTTGGTCCAAACCTGGAAATAACCCAGTGAACTTTCTGTCCAAGCCCAACCTGATATCCAAGCCACATTATCACATTTTGAGTCCTTTTTTAAGCCTGACAAGACAAGGTTTAAACATGGTTTAAGACAAACATTTACTTGAATACATTTATTTATTAAACAGTTTTAGTCCATATTAAAGTTCCATGCTGCGCTGTTCTCATGCTGGGCAGTACTGATAGCCTATAGGAAGCTGCTAGTGTTCACATATTAAGGTCACATATTAAAACACTGTCTTCACACAAACTGTTGTATGTAACATTTTTTGGGCTGAACAAATTGCAAATAAACTGCACAAAATATCTCCAGAATCAATTCTCTGTTCTGTCATCAACCAAAGTGTATGCCACTCCAGATGAAACACTGCTTTAAGGTAATGACAGCATAGTGGATATCCAGGGTATATCTGTTCAAAGTAGGAGAACCCCAACGTGAAATTTGACATATAGAGATATCTATGGGGAAGTAGGCCGCCTGTTATATAATTCCTTCTTATTTAACATCACTTTTGATATGGAAGTGAGGAGGTTATATTCTCCGTTCAGTAGACAAAAGTAGGAACTGAATTGGGAAAGAAAGCTTTTAGGTTTTCGGCACCTGTGTGCAAGTATTTTTTATCAGTATGTTTTATTGTAATTCTTTTTTCTATTGTGTGACTGTCAGACTGTAACTGTGTTACTGCTATTTTGGACAGGTCTCCCTTGGAAAGACACCTGCGATCTCAATGGCACAAACCTGGTTAAATAAAGGTTAATACATTCCCCATCGTCCTTAACCACATGCACATTACTTGACAGTCAAAAGGTGATAATATCATTCTTGCTGTCCCCCTCTCTGCCCCTAGGAGCCCAAAGAAATAATCTAATGGGCTTTCTCAAAAATTTTCAGGTCAGAGCATCGAAAACACACCATACTACCATGTCACAGCCCAAAAGAAACAAGAGAGGTCATTAAGGAACAAAGGGTGGCTAAAGCTAAACTGGACCAATGCCAGATATCATTGGACAATATGAATATTTCTGAAGCTATATGTGCAAACATTTAGCAGATGCATTTAGTATGCACTTAAAAGTATTTATTCCCATAATGGTCAGTACACATGTTAAAACTATTAGTGAATTCACAGTGCACAGACCAAAGGCTGGCAGTTCTCAAGCACACTGTCATTAAAAGGGAATCCAGATGGTTGGGTAAAAAAAATTGATTAAGTTTTTTTTTTTTTTTCTTTTTCTTCTTCTTCTTTCACTTTTCTTTTTTTGTCATGCCCAACACAAAGTCATAGCCAAGTCACAAGTGCTGGATGACACCAAACTTCCAACAATTCTTGGAAAGATGTTGTACATTGTGCCATTAACAGGCTAATCAAATCTGTGAACACGAAGCACTCCAAATTAGCAGATGGGGAGAGAGCGAGAGAGGGGAGTGAGAGAGAGCCCATGTAGCTGAAGTAGTCCGAATCTCAAAAGCGGAACAAGAGCTATGCAGGCCATCAGATGGGCAAGATAAGAGATCGAAAATGCAGCCATGCGTTTATGATGGAAATCTAACTTGTTCCTCAGTTCTTATACACTTCCACTCATTCTCATGTAACAGCTCTGACAAGAATGTAGCACGTGTTAAATATCAACAAATTATTTGACTAATTAACACTCCAGACAATATAGTATATGCTCTTTACACATTAAAGGTTCCACAAATGTTTAAGTCATGATCAATTTACACATGCATTTATAGAAGCACCAGAACCCTGTGTATGCTGTGGAAGTAAAACACGTGTACAGGGGTTGACAACAGTGGTGCGCAAGTACGCACACATGGGATAAACCATAAAATGCACGACAGTTTTCAGTCTTCACAGCGCAAAAGTGTTCCTAATTTGAGTAACTTTATACTGGATCTCTATTTACCACCACTCAGGTAAGGAAAACCTTAAAAAGAAAAATAATAGTTACGTTTTAAAATAATTAAAAGTGTGTACTGTATGGGGGCTAAACATTTTAGTTATCCGTTTTTTTTTTTATCCGTAATTTTGCAAACAAGCAAACAACACATGCAATTGGTTGTTGTGCATGAGCTGATTTGCATATTACTCACAACATGCATGTGTTTAAAATCTTACATGTTAGTAGTTTAGACACTAGTTGTATGACCAGGTGTAAATGTACACTGTCAGAATAAAGGGTACCGGTGTAACATGAATGGTGCCTTTTTCTTCTGAGGTAGTTTATCCTACCATTGCTGTCATAACAAAATCACAAAACACTTCACGGGAGCAGAAAAAAAAAAAAAAACATCCCCAAGTTTAGCCAATGTTAATGTAACGCTTTTATTTCAAATCATTTTTGGCTTGTCATTCATCCAGAAAAGTCCAGTCATCAAGAAATGTTCACACAGTTTTCTTATGACAGTGTTGACATGGACAAAGTAGAACAGACAGCAACAGACAGTTAGAACAAAGACATAGATAGGGGCCAAATGTTAAAAAGCTATGAGATTGTTCAGTTTTATAGAGGCTGGTTTTATTAGCAGGGGCCCCTTGAATGAGTGGGGAGTGCGTGTGTTAGCAGTGGTGATAAGGATGTGGCCTGCAGCTCCCTAGAGGAATACTAAGTGTGTGGGAGACACTGGAGTCTTTCAGGTCCTGGCCCTCGGGGGCATGCTTGGTAGGGCAGTTCGGTCAGCCATAATGTGAGCAGGCATCGCCGATGACAGAGGGCCCTGTTCTCACCGCAGGCTGTGGCAAACACTTAAAGCACCCGGTCAAAAAAAAAAAAGAAAAAGAAAAAGGCTGAGATGGGTTAGGGGTCTTGGGGAGGGGGTTGAGGTGGCTAAAGAGGAACCATTTATGGTTGATGCTGGTGGATAGTTAAAACATCCCCAGACTCTGTATGCACCCACTAGCACCATCCTATACTCATTTCCATTGGCTTCCATGATTATCAAAAGACAAGCTTATGAAACATGGCTATAAAGCACAAAACAGCTAAATGTGAAATCTGTTGAGATTTTCCCCTCAGGTCCCGCGTTGAGGTTTGAGGGCAGACTGCTCTGCACATGATTGGCAGAATGTGGATTTTTGGATGTATGCTAATATAAAGTGGGAACAACTGCTGACTTGGCGATTTTCCACCATGTCAGCTTTTGCTTGGCCCCCCTTTTTTCCCTACTTCACTTTGTGGGCCAGGCTGTTCGCATTAAGGCGCACATTAAAATCCTGTGGCGAATCTGTATCTATTTGATGTCAACTGATCTCAAAATGTTGTTTTGATATGTCACAATCAGAGAGAAAGTGAACAAGAATAGGAGAGACAGAGAAAGAATGGTGGTGGGGGGGGGGTTTGATCTGTGAAATGCAAGAACAGAGGTCCAAAGCAACTTCCTCTCTTTATTCCTGCCTTTCTTTCATTCTGTTCCTCTCCGAAAGCCGGATGAGGGTCATCTTACCAAAGTCCCTGCTGCCCTACAGAAAACCCACTATTTGGCAGCTCTGTGACCTGTTAACATCTCTAACCCTACAGACCCAACCGGATATTCTCTCTTTTTCCTTCTTTCATCACAAACATACTTTCATGTCTTTTCCCTTTGGACATATGTATCTCTTCAAACCATTCCTGAACAAGTTGTGCAGTGTGGCAGGATGGCAGGGCACATTATCCTCAACCACTGCCACTGGGAAAAAACACCGTTGCTGTTAAGGGGTGTACATTGTCTGAAACAATTTTTGGGTAGGTGGTTCAAGTCAAAGGAACATCCACATAAATGCGACACACAGAGTATCAAACTGCCTCCCATGGCTTGCCTACTTCCCATAGTGCCATGCCTTCCCCAGGTTTTCAGCATCTCAATCAGCATCCTAGCTATCAACCAGTGGACAGAGTGTGGTTGGTTTGATTTGACTATATTTACAGGTGTACATACTCATGTCTATACATATGAATGCAGAACACAAAACCTTTTTCTGTGCAGAGAAATGACTGGTCAGGTGATGAGTGTTTTATTTGTTTGTGTCTCAATGGCTCAAGTACATGAGCCATGTTTATTTTGCTCCAGTATAGCATTCAGTGCAGACACAGGTGTTTGTACTTTCATGGTACATTGCTTGTTGGGACTACAGTTTTCACTTTGTTTTTCACTCACTACCTCTTGATTAATGTGTGTGTGTGTGTGTGTGTGTGTGTGTGTGTGTGTGTGTGTGTGTGTGTGTGTGTGTGTGTGTGTGTGTGTGGTTTTCGGTCATGTAAACAGACTGCTTACTAGAAGTTTACAAAAGCAAACCACTTTCCAAACTGTTCTTTGACATCCTTAACAGTTGGAAGTCATCACATTTCCAAGGAAAGATGTTTTGTTGGTGTATAAAATTCTCTTCATGCTAAATAAATAACGTATCTTTTTTGGACATTTTTATACATTTTTTAAACTGTGCACCTAAAGAGATTATTCAATATGTGTGAGTGTGCATGAGCAAGTGCTAAGGGATGGTGCTGCAGTCTGATATTCTGGGAACGGAGGGGTCGTGCCGTTGACCCACCTGCTCCCTTCTCTCTTCAGCTGGATCTAGTCGGATTTCAGCAGCTGCATCCTTTCACAAAGCGCCTCTTTGTGATCTCCCTGAGGCAGACACACATACAACTGTGATGAGAGAGAGAGAGAGAGAGAGAAAGCTAGGGAGAGAGAGAGAGAGAGAGAGAGAGAGAGAGAGAGAGAGAGAGAGAGAGAGAGAGAGAGAGAGAGAGAGAGAGAAAGCTAGGGAGAGAGAGAGAGAGAGAGAGAAGCAAAGAGAGCAGAGAAAGAGAAATGAAGCAAGTGAAAGGAAGAACAAGAGGGGGAGAGAGCCACCGATAGACAGAGAGAGCAATAAATAGAGAGAGGGAGAAAGAGAGTAAGAAAAAGAGAGAGATCAGCAAAGAGATAGAGTGAGTGAGCAAGAAAGAGAGAGGGAGAGCAAGAAAGAGAGAGAGATCAGCAAAGAGATACAAAGAGTGAGTGCAAGAAAGAGAGCACAAGAAAGAGAGGCAGAGAAAGAAAGAGAGAGAGAGAGAGAGAGAGAGAGAGAGAAAGTGAGGAAGAGATAGAGAGAGAAAGACAGAGCTAGAAAGAGAGAGAAGCACAGAGGGCAGAGAAATGAAGCAAGTGAAAGGAAGAACAAGAGGGGGAGAGCAATAAATGGAGAGAGAAAGCAAAAGAGAGAGCAAGAGATAAACAGAAATAGTGATGGAGAGAGAAAGAAAAGGAGAGATCAGCAAGCAGATACAGAGAATGAGAATGCAAGAAAGAGAGAGAGAAAGAGAGACAGACAGATGGACAGAGAGACAGAGAGAAGAGTAGGTTTCAGAAAAGGAGACAGGGAAAAAGAAGTCATGATCGTGTTCTTGCGGTATCTTTTGTGTGGCTTATTGCCACTGATCACAGATCACTTACAGCCACTAGAGCATATTTTATATTTGCTGCAATATGTGCATTAGGGAAACCCAAAATAAATATCTCAGATGAACCGTACAGCACTGAGGGCACTTTAGAGACGTGTACAAACAGCCACAGGCCCCATAATTTCACATGCAGATGCCAAATATTCAAACTTTGCCCTGTTCGGCTGCATGCAAACCAGGATTTTGCAAATGTGGACTGTAACCCATGACTCAGAAAGTTACAGTTTTCCCAGATGACCTGTTCTGTAATTTCCAGAACTCTGAACATATTCAAAAATATCATTCCACTATTATAATATACACCACTGACAGGTGAAGTGAATACCATTGATTATCTCGTTACAGTGGCACTTGTCGAGGAGTGGGAGATGTTGAGCGGCAAATGAAATTTTCCCCCCTGAAAATACACCAAACCTCTTCATTTGAATTAAGTGGTTGTTAATTTGTGAAATCGACCCCTTAATTTTACCCTAAAATTAGATTTAAGGCGTGAGTGTGAAATCCCTTCATCTTAAATTTAAGGTGTTAATTCAAGAGGTTCCATTATTTAAGGGGCAAATTTGAAAAAGTGTGGGTATTAGGGCTGGGTTTTAGTTAGGGGACTTTTATGTTGAAATGCGTGGATGTTTGTGTCGTGTGTCACTGTGTCACCTGTTTTGTGTTTTAGTTTAAGTGATTGGGCCTTTTGATTGGTTTTTGTCTGAGAGTGTTTTGTATTTAAGTTCTTTGAGTTGCTTTTGTGGATCAACCCTCACACTACCCTGATGTTTTTCTGCACGAGGCCCCTTCCTTATGTATGTACTGTTTAGTGTTTTTTTAGTTAGGCCCTTGTGCATTTGGTTTTGTTTTTGGTAGAGTCTGTGTCCTTTATGTATTAAAACCATTAAAAAGAACCCGCACACATGCCTCGCTTCACTTCCCCGAGCACCGCATGTGACAGATTGATCCACCAAAACATCCAGAGGGGCAGCAGGTTTCGGCACAGGCTCCCAGGCTCGGATTCCCCATGGAGAAGGCAGCCTCCTCACCGGCGTCCAGTAGAGAGCGTGAGCCTGCCTCCAACCAGCGCGGAGTCAATGGGCTAGAGAGGCCGTCCGGAGTGAAGTTTCCTCCGGAGCATGAGCCCACTTTGAGTGCTGCGGCTCTCAGGTTGGTGTTTCGGGGGCGTTCCCCCCGGGTGCTCGTTTGGCTTCACTGCTGGTTGGGGCTTGCTCCACAGCTCCGCCTCATGCCAGTTCCTGGGCTCCAGCTCTTCAGATCCAAGCCTAGCCCCCCTCTTCCCATGCTGTAGGGTCCCCGAAGCAGGTCAAGGAAGCATGGACTTCGGAGCTTCCGACGAAAGGGACGTGGGATCCAGTGCCATCGTGGGCGTTCTGGGCTGGCAGTGAGGGATGTCCTCCCCAACGCCCTGCGAGCACAGGCGAGGCCCCCTGCCTGCAGGCTGGACATTTGCCCCAAAGAGACTGGGGCAGCCTGCCCAGAAAGGGACCTAGACCCCCCGGGCGCTTGAGAAAAGCACTCTTGAATGGGGGGGGGGAATCTGCATGAAATTTTTAGAGGGGTGTACATGGGATGGGGGCTCCCTGAGGAGAGCTAG
This sequence comes from Alestes dentex, assembly GCA_037576975.1. Taxonomy (NCBI): domain Eukaryota; kingdom Metazoa; phylum Chordata; class Actinopteri; order Characiformes; family Alestidae; genus Alestes; species Alestes dentex. The sequence goes on along the minus strand of JBBIGA010000027.1, from coordinate 4,445,317 downwards.
GGAACCCTGATCGGGATATAGTGAAGGGGTCCCTCCAAAGGGTGCTTTACTCTGGGTCGGATCCGGTAGGATCAAGGGGGCCCCTTCCTGGGGAGTGCGAACATGGGTTCCCACACGGGCTGACTCGGCCACAGGGTGGTCTAGCGTGAATGTGCCCATTCGGGGAGGACGTGTGGAGCCCACGGTCTGCGTAAATTTTTTTTTTTTTGTTTTGTTTTGTGCCTCTGCCTGCCCCTCCTCTGCCCTGGTAGGGGTTGTTGGGGTGCCTTGGAGGGCACCATAAGGGGGGGTACTGTTAGGGCTGGGTTTTAGTTAGGGGACTTTTATGTTGAAATGCGTGGATGTTTGTGTTGTCACTGTCACCTGTTGTATTTTTAGTTTAAGTGATTGGGCCGTTTTGGTTGGTTTTTGTCTGAGTGTTTTGTATTTAAGTTCTTTGAGTTTGAGCTGTTTTTGTGGATCAACCCTCACACTACCCTGATTTCCTGCATGAGGCCCCTTCTTTATGTATGTACTGTTTAGTGTTTTTCATTTAGGCCCTTGTGCCATTTGGTTTTGTTTTTGGGAGTCTGTCCTTTTATGTATTAAAACCATCAAAAAGAACCTGCGCACATGCCTTGCTTCACTTCCCCTGAGCCCTGCATGTGACAGAGGGGAGTATTCAGGAGTTTTGCCCCTTAATCAGCCTTAATCTGTGCACTTTTTCCCCTTAATTTTCCATCGGTTCTTGTATGGGTAACTAAGGTCTTAAGGTAATTTTAAGGGGTAAAATTTAAGGTGTTTGGTTTCATAATATAAGGAGCCACTTTGATGAGGGCCAAACTGTCAAGGCTAGATGACTCGGAGCATCCCCAAAACAGCAGGCCTTTTTGTGTGGTCCCAGTATGTAGTGTTTCATACCTACCAAAAGTGGTCCAAGGAAGTTCATGGGTTCCCAAGGCAGTGTGATCCCCTGGGCAATGTTCTGCTGGGGAGCCTTGGATCCTGGCATTCATGTGGATTTTATTTTGAGACACACCACCTTCCCAAAGATTCTTGCAGACAAGCACATTCGTTCCTACAGATGGCATTCCCTAAGGGCAATGGCCTCTTTAAGCAGGATCATATACCCTGCCATACTACAAAAACTTCTGAAATGGAATATGACCAAGAGCTGTTGACTTGGCCTCCAAAATTTGATCAAGGATCTGTGGGATGTTCTAGACAAACTAGTTCGATCCATTAAAACCCCACCTCGCAACTTACTGGACTTAGGGTAAGTATTGGTGCTAGATACCACGGCACACCTTCAGAGGTCTTGTGAAGTCAATGTCTCAGTGGGTCAGAATTGTTTTGGTGACATGAGAGGGACCTACACAATATTAGAGTTGCCCTTTACAGTCATGGGTGATTAGACCACACAGTGTGAACAGTGTGAAATTCTTTCTCTGCATTTAACCCATTCACCAAGTAAAGTAGGGGGTTTCCACCCACAAAGGGCGCCCGGGGAGTAGTGTGTGGGGACGGTACCTTTCTCAAGGGTACCTCAGTGATGACACTGGCAGTGCTAGGATTTGAACCCACAACCTTCTGATTGCAGGGGCAACTCCCTAACCAGATGGATTTAACGTTATGGCCGATTGGTGCGTTTTCACTGTAGTCTCTGCATTTTTTAATGGATGTCTAAGCCTCAGGGTTCCAGACTTATCCAGTCCAGTGCCCAGTCCAGCCATGGTCACCCAGGGGTAGAGCCAGAGCAGAGCTGGTGAGGGAGAGAAGGAGGGAGGCACTGAACGATTAACAAAAAAACCCTTCTTTACAGCCACCATAAATACAAGCCTGGGTAGAACACTATAAATATGGTCTGGAGGTGCATAGGGGAAGCAGTGCATTTACTGGTTTTCATTAAAATCCGCTTCACAGTTTTACTCTCTGAACACATGTTCGGGTGTGTGCAGACATCTAATTTACCCATTCTCTGTAAGTTTACGTTAACATATATTAAAATCTTGCATATCCAAAGTGGAAAATCTGGGGTAAGTGAAAAATTCCGAGCAAATAATTTTTTAGTGTTACTTTATGGTCAGCTGGCACTTTCTGAAGTTAAGAGAAACTGACAAATGTACATATGAAAAAGATATATCGACACACACACAAAGTATACACACTTTTCTAATGCATGACGAGGGGAAATACCAAACAAAAACTGCAAGGGTGTCCAAAGAACCACTCAGTGCAAAGGTCCAAGTCATAAATACCGAGATGCCAGAAAATATCGGGAAGAAAACGAATGAGACAGAAATAAAATGATGTAATAAGCATCAAGAGCGCTAACAGTGGCATTTGAAAAGTAAATGTGGGGTACGGACATGAGGCCATGTGTAGTTAAACTGGAAAATTTATGAAGGATATTAAAGTTGTCCTAACTTCTCTCTAGGGTTGTCATTAGACGACACTGAAGGTAGCAGCAGGCGACTCACCTAGACTAATATACCATTAAATCAACCAGGAGAGCCAGATTAGCAGTAAAAATGACTACAAAAAGCTGTTTTTCTGCTATGAAGAAAACATGCAGTGATTGACCTATAATGGTTTGGCATTGGCAAATAGGTTCAGATCTCATTTTGATAAATCTGGAAGTATTTGGACATGCGGGTAGACTCATATAGCAGCTAGTGGAATGTGTAATATAAGCAAGGTCTGTATTAGTGACACCAGACATGCAAACAATGGCAGTTTACAAGAGAAAGCTGTATTAAGTCTAAATTAAGGAAAAGCATGTGATATCATGAGGCTGCTGGGGAACAGGAGCCTGGTCTGACCTGTGATTTTACACACACACACACACACAAACACAAACACACACACACACACATTTAAGAGAGTAAGCCAGTGTGTTGTGGCGAGGTGCGGCGGGGGAAGAGCGGGTGTCACTGATTTGATCGACTTCTGCTGATATGAAATTTCAATCCTCTGCACTCTGGCCGCCGGAATGAATGGCTGACTGTGTCCAGCAACAGGGGAAGGCCAGATAGAGGACGTAGAGTTAGAGAGTGGGTTGTGTCTAAGGGCACTGAACAAAAAAAGATAAATGCCAAAAATGTGTCCTATTAGCTGGATCAGGATTATATAAATTACAGCTCGGCTAAAAGGAAAAAGCTGCTGCTGACACTCATTTTTATATTTTACATTTTTATACTCAAATTCCAAACATTCTGATGCAAAAAGGGGCCGTTTCTAGTGTTCAGTCTCTTCTTCTCCTTTCTCAACGCGTCATTTGTACTTATTTGAAGAACAAAGCCAGAAGTTCTTAGATTTTGACTTTGTGTCACATTGTTATGAACAAACCGACAAATTAATAGGAATAGGAATCAAATCCGTTGTATTTAAAGGGTACATATTATGGAAAACTTTTCCTTGCTTTTTTATTGAATGTTGCATGTAAATACTGTGTAAGTTTTGAAATGTACAGTCCACTTTGCAGTCCATACAGTCTAAATGTGAAAAAGAAGCTTTAAGAAACAGACGGTCATAATTTACTCTTCTTGTGATGTCACAAAACACATAATCAGCCAGCAGCAGTTTTGCCTTACCCTTTCACAATGACTTTATAAGTAATATTTGAGCCCAGGGATCTTTTTGAATGAAGCACATCACAGGGCAGCCAGTCCAAACAAAGCTCACCAAATGAATTTGAATAAAACCATATAAATGTCATAAACTGACCTGCAAGACAAACATAGGGATACGGGCCCTTTAAACAAATTAAAGTCTTTGGAAGAACAACCGGTGAGGCATTCAGTTCAGTAGGGTTAACCTATGTAACTGCTTGTCATATATAATATAATTATTATTATCATGTTGTATTTTATATATATATATATATATATAAATACGATATATGATTTCAAGAAATGTGTGAGGCAAATATTTTCATCCACTTTATATATCAGTCAGGCCAAATATAAATGCCAAACTCATCATCGCCTGATTATTTATGTTTCTTTATAGCACAGATGCTATTTAACATATAGATGCACTTTGATAGGATCAGAAAATTAGATTAAGCAAATCAGTAAAGGACAGGGGGTCCTCGGGTTACGACAGTCTCGAGATATGTCGTTTAGAGTTTATGATGCTCACTCCCATAAAAACGTAAAAAACTTGAGCTGTGAGTTTTTTCAGCTTACGCCATTAGCGTCGTACTCAAGCACGTACTGGCGTGCCCCAGTACAGGACAGTGTACAAGTACAGTATTTTTAAGTCCTTTTCCTTTTTTTGTGGCATAGTACACAAAAAAATGTTTTTATGATTTTACAGATGTGTTAGGATCGGTAAGTGAGTGTGTTGTGACTTTCCAAAATTCGGGTTACATCACTGTTGTAGGAATGGAATTGTGTCGTAACTCGAGGACCCCCTGTAACCTTGCTGCTCCTTCCTGTGCTGAAAAGAAACTCCACAAGAAAACTTGGCTGATGTCTGTGAAAAGACTCTTTATATGTCTATACAGGGTCAGTTCACTTTCCCTCTTTTATTTCCCTCAGCTCTTTAGAGCATGCAGGAAGTGCCCCCTGACCCCTCTCTCTCATGCATATAACCTGGCAGAGACACACACACACACACACACACACACACACACACAGATATACATATATACATATATACATGGCACAGGTGCCAAAAAGCATCAAACAGACTACAAACCTTTTAACCCTCACAGTTTTTTTCAGGAGTAATGAAAGGATGTTGTAATTTCATATTAATTTAGATTCAAGATTCAAGATTTGTCACATATTTGTCACATGCATAGTCATACAGGTACAACACGCAGTGAAATGTGTCCTGAACCGCTCCTTATGACTGTGCAGACATTCAGTCCTTTCAGTTCATGCAACATTTGTATTTTTTTTTTAATTATTTTAAAGGGCTCATATTTTCCTCACTTTTCTGAGCTAGAAAGCATTAATGGAACATGTAAACATTTTAAAACACACCATGTAAAACACACCATTCAGTCCCTGCTCAGTATACTCCAGCTCATTTTTAATTATTTGGTTTTTGCAATGTTTAAAAAAAATCAGCATATTTACATCCAACATATTTACCCCTTTTCAGCCTACCGCATTCTAGGTTATACCATTCACACTGAATGAGAAATGACTTCACAAATGCACCACATACACACCTGCACCCACGTTAAACAAATGTACTTGCAGTGCTGACGTCTGTTGTTAGAGGCTTTAGTATTTGCATGCAGGGAGAGTACTGTAGCCACGAAACGAGGCAACGGTTTGAAAAAAGTGAAGTAGTTGAGAGGAAAAACCAGGCCTGGGGCATTTTGCCCACATTTTTTACAAGAGACAAAAAGTTTTTCTGTGTTAACAAGCCCCAAAAAGCCATATGAATTCAGAACATTCAAGGATTTGATCTTTTTTTTTTTTCAAGCCAGCTGTTAAGTAATTACCAAGACTGCTTCTCCGATTTATCCTGGTTTGAGACATCTAACAGTAGGCCAACAGCTTGACCTTGCCTTTTTTTATGGTTCTGCGTGTCACTCATAAATGCAAATCACACGACAACACTTGGCGCGGCTGCTGCAAGTTCAAACCCTTGAGTGTCGTCTTATTTACCCAGCTCCTGATAGAGCCTCTATTAAGCAATGTGTCCCAATCTACTGATCACAGAAGACAAATTCCCAACCATAACCTATTTTAGGCCTCTCCTACAACAATTACGTGGATACGTAATGGATATAGTAATCCAACATTTAGAGCCTGACAGTCCAACAAATGGCAATGGCATGACTGAAATTAAGAGCTCTGGGACATAAAAATCTTTCTGAGAAATGAAATTAGGAGGTCAAAACAGTCATACTCTTTAAGCTGTGGTCATGCTTATCCAGTAACTGTTTTGAGGTGTGGTTCTAACTAAACCTGAGACAGCAGACATACTTAAGGTCAGAAAGAGCGCTGTCGTTTGTTTTTCAATATAAAATGCTTATTAAATCGCTAGATTTGTGAAAATACACTTTGTACGAAGTGGTGTATAAAACATGCCATTTAAAAATCTGCCACATATGCATAGAAGCCAGTTTATTTGTCACACCTTCCTTGTACTTATATTCACTGGCCGAGTTTACAAGGAGACCGGATATATAGGGCTGTATAAAATGACCAGTGATTAGGTTAGATGTACCTAACCATTCATTCATTCATTCATTTTCTGTAATCGCTTGATCCCCACTAGGATGGTGGGTACCTGGAGCCTATCCCGGGGTCTACGGGCACGAGGCAGGGGCCAGCCCACCACAGGACACACACACACACACACACACACACACACACCATTTGCTCACACACAAACACACCTATGGTCAATTTTGAATCCCTATTTCACCTGACGGGCATGTCTTAGGACTGTGGCCCTGGAGGAAAGCCACACCACCACAAGGAGAACATGCAAACTCCACACACACACACACACACACACACACACACACACACACACAAAAAAGACCAGGACCCGGATTCAAACCCCCAACTCAGGAGGTGTGAGGCAACAGTGCTACACACTGCACCACTGTGGGGCCCCACACCCAACCACCTAACCAGTGTATTACTGTTCAAAAGTAATGGTACAAATCCAGTACCAGATATCGATTGGATGGTGGGCAAACAAGAAACATTTGCTGATGAAATGACCAGTGATTGGAGGTAAAAGGTGTAGAAAAAAGTTAGCCTGAAATAGTAAATGCATGCACACTAGGGCATTAACACAAAAGTCGACTTGTCGACTAGTCGAATATAGAGGCACGAGTCAACAACCCCTGAGAGTAGTCGACTAGTCGTGTTTTTTTTCTTCTCTCTGTGCGTGCTTGTGTACACAATGCAGTCTCTGCCTCTGATTGGCTGATGCTGACACGCATTCCTTGGTTTAACCAATTACTATAGCCCCTTCATAAAAGGGGCGGTACAGTTGGCGTGAGGGGAATCTAAACACGAGACCACAACAAGAGGAGAGACATGGCAGCAGAGAACACAGACACACACCACATGTGTGGAGATCCTTCCCTCTAGACACACAAACAGCACGGAGACCTACACAACCTGCAAGTCGGTGTTAACGCTAGCTAACATGGCTAACGCTAGCACTGCAGAGAGTCGTCCAGTCCAGAGGACGACGAGTGGCACTGCGGCTTAAACTGTTCCCACTTTCTGTTGTACACTTAAATTTACCAGAACATTCAAGGTATCAGCCTTTGTTTTGTTTTATTTAGTTTAATTGTCATGTTGACTGTTAATGCCCTAATGCACACACACACACACACACACACACACACACACACACACACACACTCACATACATACACACTCACACCCACATGCATACAAACACATACACTGTGTCATGTTGCTAATAAGCATTTCTTAAGAACTTCTAGGTACTCCAAATATGTTTTGGCTGATCAAATACATACCGAGCATTTTTTAACAAACCATTCATTTAAATGAAGTGCAGTACTTTTTTGGCTCTAATTCAAGATTTTAACAACAATATTGGTATCTACAAAGAAAAGGTTTTATTGTGTCACCTCTAATAGTTATTAAGTCAGGAGGTGGCTTTGTGCCCCTCTGCCTTCTTTAATCACACCAGCATCTGGTAAGGCAAAGACTTCGTCTATCACCAATATTACTGCATAGATGTGAAATGTTTATGAGAAGAAAGGTTGGGTCTCTTCCTTGATGGCGACCTTTAGCCCAGACCCTCACGACGCCCTCTAAGGGCCGCAGAGCACTGCAGAGTAGCTAATTGATGTGAAGCCTTGGCAGACTGCCTGTTTGAGTGGTGCATTTAATTTTGCCGGAGACAAAACAAGCCGCTGGAGAGGAGCAAAGCCATAAAGCAGAGACCCAGAGCTATAATGTGACAGGCCTGCGACCGAGCGTTTCCCGTAAAAAGAGCCTGAGGGGGCGGGTCTCAAAACTGTTACATGTCCCCACATCGTCTAATTCACATGAAAATTTGAGAGATGATTTATGAGAATCTGGGATCAAAAAAGCAGACGAGCTGGAAGACGGAGTTGCAACCACAAGGTTTTATTCAGACCATATGCAGTGTGTGTGTGTGTGTGTGTGCTTGTGTGTGTATGTTAGAAGGAGAGTAGTTAGATACACATATTCTTACCATTCCCATTGTCTGACTGCAAGAGAAGGATGGGAGCAGAATTCCCTACACAATTCCATACATTTATCCCGTCACTTTGGGAAGTAAAGCAGAAGCAGTTGATCCACCAAGTCGAGGGGAATAGATTGACAGCTGCTGGCCGGCAGCCAAAACACTATGCGCATGTTTCGTCTTAGGACCGGGTGGGGGGGTGTACACAAGAGTCGATTTCATGCCTGCAGGTAGACATGTGGGCTGCTAACTCCATCAAGTAACTCTCAGCAAAGATAAATCGGCTATACGGTCACGCACTGGACCAGATCTGAAATAATCAGACTCAACATAGCGGACCAGAGCCCCTCCAGCATGAGCTTTAACTAACAAGACAGCCCTGTGTCTGAGAAGAAGACACACACACACACACACACAAACACACACACATACACAAGAATCTGGAAGTACTTGAAATGTTTTCCTGATGGCACTGAAAAAAATGGCTTCAGGCCAATTTATTCTTAGCTGTTTGGGTTAATTGTTTCCTTCAGTTCCCCCCCCCCCCCCGCACACACACACACACACCTCTCAAGCATCTCTCCAAGCCCACTAACAGGTTTAAATAAAACTTCCAATTGGCCCAGTAAACCCCTCATTAAGATGTTTTTTAAATGAAATTTAGGGGAGCTGGGGGTCACGGGTCAATGGGAGGGCCTAACTTGCAGCAGCTGCTTGGGGGTGGGGCACGATTAGAACCAGCAAAGTTCAAATGGCAGCCCTGCTCGAACATCCGCAGGTCCATCCGCCAGTGACTCACCCGGCAAACTGCAAAACACATCTGGTAAGGTTCAGGCACAGACGACGTAAACTGTCCATTTCTGTTGGGAGGCTCTGCCAGCGCTCACTTATAGAAGAATTTCTCTTAATTTATTTAAATAAAGAGCACACTGTATTTGTATGGCCCACAGCTGATGCTTTGTAGAGGCTTATCTCACACGGAGCTTTCATACCTCTAAACACAGTCGTACGCAAATGTTTGGGCGGCCCTGGTCAAAAGACAAAAGTTGTTGATTTTCTAAGTGAAAATAGGTCCAAACGCTCCAAAGTGAACCAAATTAACTAGTAAATTAATCATTATGTTTTGTTCTTGAAAATGTAGTGTAACGCTTCTGTTTATTTGCTAAGTTTAACACGTTAGGGAGAAAATAAAGCAGAGAAATAAAACATGCCGACTTTTTCACAGCCATGTTTTGCGGGACTTTTCCCTCAGGAAAGAGTGAATGTGTGTTATGTTTTTGTATATGTCTGTTTCTGCTAAATTCACCTTAACCCTCCCTAACCTCAAGCCTAAGATTAACATCAACAGCAAGTAATAATTAGAACATTTGTAGATGACCTGCTGGGGAGTTTCCACATTTAATGGGCAAACAACCTGGAAACAGTGTGATATATTTTGTAACTCAACTAGATCATGATGTGATACGCTGTACAAACAGTTTGTAGAGCCCAGAGTCATTTTTGAGATGCTAGATCACAGAGACGGGGCAGAGAGAAAGACTTTTAATTTAGTCTCAATTTCACAATGCTGTGTTGTGGCACAGTAGCTGTATGAGCTTGTTTGGTGTGTGGTTTGGCTGTGTCTGCAGCAGCCTGGGTGAATAAGAGGGCAGGAAGACATGGGCAGGGGAGAGTTCAAGCCGATGAGTTCACAGTCTGAACTGTGACGCAATTATTAAGGGACCATAGATCAAGATCTTTTGGCGGTGGAGCGAAACAGAAGCCCTCAGCTGAGGTGCCGAAGCCCACAATAACTTCAGAGATAAGCATCTGAAGAAAAAAACATAAATGCTTTACCTATTAGAGTTCCCCGCCCAGAGTTTTCTCGCATCTGGAGTCAAGCTACGCTCCTAAAACGGAAGGACCCAAGAAAGGTTCTCTGGAACAATTCCACAGAGGTTACCTTAAGAACCTTTCAGTCCAGTTCTACTCAATGGAAACTACTTAACATGTTTCTTTAGGGAACCAAAAGTTATTTATTGCATTATAGACATATTCATTTAATTTAAGGAGTGTATCTTAAAGGATCATTTGAACTATTTTAATATAAACAAATGCGTAACTGACAAATAAACTTCTCTTCACTCGATTGGTTGATGGTGCCCATGATTTGTTACTGCCTCAAAGGAGGTGGCCAAGACACAAATACTTGGACTTGAGGTTCCTGTGGGGGAATTCTGTAATTGAATTGAGGCTGTGCATTATTTAAGCTGCAGGGTTTTCGGCACTTGTAGGGGTGAAGCTGACCGTGGACTTTGCTGAGGCTGTCTCTAACCGAGTCCCCCCCACTTTGACAAATCACAAAAGCTGTAATTAAAACCTTCCGTTGCACACTGGGCCACTCCGGGTTCATATGAGTCCTCCTCCCTCTCTCTCTCTCTCTCTCTCTCTCTCTCTCTCTCTCTCTCTCTCTCTCTAAGCATGGGGTGCTCGCAGAGCTTTGCCCACAACACAGAGAGCCGTGAAGGTCGAGCGCTGGATTTGCTTTACCGTCATTCTTTTCCTGCCTTTCCCCGCTCCTGACACCAGACCTCACCAAAACCAATGGCCAAACCCACCACTTGGCAGCAAGTGAAACCAGCTGTCGGTCAATGTTACGGTCTCTCTCTTTCTCTGCTTTTTGAGCCGGGAGACTTCCTAGCATTACTCGTGAGCTGAAACTGAGCCCTCCTGTAATTTTTTGCTGAGCAAGAGCTTTGACCGTCCTCCTTCCTCCGCCAGATGCCCCTGTCCTTTTAACAGCATTCCTCACTGCACTTTCTAACATTTTGTTTGAATCTGGACCAGGTCTCTCTGAAAATCAAATGACCCCTTGCCCCCTCAAACGTGTAAACTGTAATCTCCAATATGTCATCCAATAGTTTAATGAAGCACAAACACTGACTTTGATTTGCTTTCATTTAATGCCCTCAGTGAAAACAGCTGGATATAATTATTGAGGGTATTATGTATTAAGTCAAGCTATTTTATACGTGCATATAAACTTACATTTTAAAAGTGCCATCATTTTTATTCATTTGTTCTTCCAGTATATTTAATTGAGCATGTAAACAGTAACCGGTGCAAAAGTGTGCTCCCAGTGGAGAGTGTGACATTTTTATTTAGAAAATCAATAAACCAGCAAAGTCCAATTTGTGAATTGTACAACACCTGTTCCTACCAAGACGTCTAACAGTTTTACATCATTGCTCAACATTTTGAAAGCCCAGAAAAAAAGACAGACTTACCTCACAGCAATACAACATAGCTTATCTACTACCTTTGTGTGTGTTACTTAAAGAGCGTGAAGAGTCCACAATGGCAAAAGAAAAATCTCCCTGTTACTTTCTCAGTCCGAATAAAATCCACAGGTCACTCTCTGCTCTCCTGTTCCAGCCACCTACTGCAAGGATTGGGTGGACGAAAATGCCTGCCTAGTGGAACATACCTTGTCTTTTCATGGGAAAGCCAGTGATAAAAATCAACTTTGCAATACATGGACACAAAGGCTCAGTAACAAAGGCTGTGATTCAATCTCTTCTCTTATCTTCACAACTCTCTCTCTCTCCCTCTCTCTCCCTCTCTCTCTCTCTCTCTCTGTGTATCTAGTTTTTACTACTAAAGGTCTGTTTCTGTGAAAGTGTGGGTCTATTTTTTCCCTCTCATAGCTAACAAACAGACTGATGTCAGTGATTAACTTCCTTGGAATCATGTAATGAGGGAAATAACAAAGAGACCTTTAGGTAGGCCTGCAGTTGCAATACCCCATTATTCTGTCACAATATCAAATGCTGAGAAAGGCCTTTTCTTCACTACAGCAGGAATGAGTCTGCTTCATTTGTTTGCATTCAAATTAGGATAGTGCTGGCCCCACAGAGAGAGTATATTTGAAATAACAAACACAGGAGCCTGGAGGCCAGAAGAGACAGTAGAAACAAAAACGACAAAAATAAAGTGCAAGTTCACAGTTCTGGCAGTAAGAAGCATTATTTCTACAGTCTGCTAACCCGCTCGAGGGCCGTTTTCGGCTAATATTTGTTCTTTCGATGAACAGCCCAAAAATGATGCATCCTTAAAAGAGTTCTCACAAAAGCAACAATTATATAGAACCATAACTGCTCAAAAAAACACCTGAATTCATAAACCATCCTTTGCATGCTTCAGTGCTTCTGTATGATTAATAATCTGCTGTATTTAAAAAGTTGTATATAGCACCAAACTGTCATATTGTTTTTGTATAGAACTGTTTTTGCCAAGATTGTTAATACAGTGCATGTATAGCGTATACATTTCCTCTAGGATCAGTAAAGTTTTCTGATTCGGATTTCTGTACAGTTACTGAAACAACTACACACCCATGGCTTCATTTAATCAAGCTCACCAAGCCTACATCAGTACTACAAACACACATATTTTTCCTCTTATAATTGATAATGCATCTCATCCATAATATCTGCTTTCAAGCTGATCCCTCATAACCTGCAAGATGATATATGTATTACTTATAATTCTAAACTCTTAGTCTAATGTTCATATTTTGGTTGATGTTCATTATTTTATTAGGGAGAAGATGTTGAACAAGCTAAAACTTTGTCATTTTTGCATTTCTGTAGTGATTAAAAGTCTTTTTCTTTCATATTTTTCATTCCATTTTTGGAAATAACTTGTGTTAAAACCCTCCCAAGGCTGTGGGTATATATGGAGGGTTTGGGCACAAGTTATTTAAAAAATTGCCACAAATCTGTACTGCTGTAAATATTTTGATGAAACTTGTACATAAACCTTAGCTATCTAATATATCTTATGTAATATAAATGTAGTTACAACATGGACAAAATAAAAATAGAATTAGGATTTTTACTAGGCATTCTCTGGAATAAGTGTATGAACCTGTTTGTGGAAGCACAAAAAAAGGGACTTGAGGTGAATTATTTCACTCTTCCTTGTAGCAGGCAGGAGCTGCTGCAGTCTTCAGTCTGCACTGTTTCTGAGTCATTTTAAACCCTTCTCGTTGTTGGCAAAGTTTAGAGCTTGTTGGCAGCTTTCGCTTTGTTTTATTCCAGGTAAAATGCTCCCGCTCCTCTTTCATGCCTCGTATTTGCAGCTTTTTTGACAAAATATACACATTGTGTATTTGACAGACGGGTTGGTGTTCTTGTTTAACTGGAGCAGATATGAATGAGTTGCATGACAAAATTCAAAACTCAAACAAGACTTTTTCTTACACCTCAGTATGCACTGTATTAACTTAACGAATCTACAAATTAAAAATGAGTCTTAATCAATAATGCAAATGAGTCCCGTCGCTCGGAGCAATGTATCAGACGACTCGACGGCATTAACCAATCAGAGAGGAGCGTGGAAGGGCCGTCCACCAGTGCGCGGTGTGGAGAGGCGTGACGCGCCAGAACTTTGCGTAAAGTCTTTATGGACTGTCACCGAGTTGCACGGCGAGCTCAAACACAACCAGAGCGACCAGGCGACGCGTGCACGGACTGGGGGAAAAAATCGTAAAAAGTGTCTTTCTGCGTATGTGACATTTCTTCCTCAGTAAGTTTCGATTCCAAGACGGATTTTATCTGGACCGACATGACGGAGGAGCGCGACAAGTGCGTGCCAGACGCGCCGTGCAGCCCGGCGGGCACCTCCAGCTCTATGTCCCCGGACGAGTCGGACTCGGACGCGCCCTCCTCCCCGGCCGGCTCGCTCCACTCGGGCACAAGCAAGAAGCTGGACGAGGAGGACGACCGGTTCCCGGCCTGCATCCGAGACGCGGTGTCCCAGGTCCTCAAAGGCTACGACTGGTCCCTCGTGCCTATGCCCGTGCGCGGCAACGGCTCGCTCAAGAATAAGCCGCACGTGAAGAGGCCCATGAACGCGTTTATGGTGTGGGCACAGGCGGCACGGAGGAAGCTGGCAGACCAGTACCCCCACCTGCACAACGCAGAGCTCAGCAAGACCCTGGGCAAGCTGTGGCGGTGAGTAGGCACTGCGCTGGCACCGGCATTTCTTTCTTACTGTCATGTTAATTCATGTATTTGTATTCATCATGATTCAATGACTATACAACTTTATTACTTTACCGAGCCTTTAATACATGATTAACGTTGGGACTGACTTTTCCCTATAGACGTTTAAAGTTCCTCTTTTCCAACTTTTTAGTTTATTTTGGTGCCCCTCTTCACCTGCGTTAAACTGTAAAAACTCATTTTATGATGTGAAACTTTAAAGCACCCTGTCTGACACTTTAAAGCCTCTGGCGCAGATGTATTAACATAGATATGTTGGGTACATATTCGTTTAGGGAAAAAAGTGACGTGACTGGAAAGAGGTTAGATGTTCCTGGACTTTGTAATTTTAATACATTTGTGTCTGTTGTTGACCGGCAATGATTAAAAACCAAAAAACATTTATTGTTTACTTCTTGTTTCTCGCTTTCGTGCTGTAGCCTCCTGTCTGAGAGTGAAAAGAGGCCCTTTGTGGAGGAAGCGGAAAGACTGAGGGTCCAACACAAGAAAGATCACCCCGACTACAAGTACCAGCCGAGGCGTCGGAAAAGTGTGAAGCCGGGACAGAGTGACTCCGACTCTGGTGCCGAGTTGAACCATCAGATGTACAAAGCTGAGCCTGGGATGGGCGGTCTGGCAGGTTTAGCCGATCATCATTCAGAGCATCCAGGTGAGCAACAAATGTCACACACACACACACACACACACACACA
>JBBIGA010000027.1:4375609-4393168 GCA_037576975.1 Alestes dentex | reverse complement strand
GTCATTAGTTACAGGGACAGTCCTACAGTCATTAGTTACAGGGACAGTCTTACAGTCATTAGTTACAGGGACAGTCTCCCTGGAGACACTGAGGGTTAAGCTCTATCTACTCAGTGGTAGAAAGGGGGAGGCACTATCTTAATATGCTTCCTCTAGCTCAAATTGTTTTATCTTTTAATGCAATTTCATACCATTTTTATGCAGATGAGATCCAGCTTTACTGTTCTTTTCAGCCCCAACAAATGTTTAAGTTGTCCTCTCTGGTTAACTGCCTTTTGGAGGTCAATAAATTGGCAGTTATTTCTGTCAGTTATTTAAAGTTAAATGTTGAGAATACTGAGGCTATGATTTTTGCCCCTCCTGTCCTCCACCTTGTAATATCTCACAAGTTATTAGCTTTTTCAATCTCATCAAAGGTGTCTTTACATAGTCTTGGAGTTATGTTCGATCTGTCCCTGAGTTTTGATGCCCATGTCAGGCTTCTCAGCCATTCTTGTTTTTACAGCTAAGAAACTTTCCAAATTGCGAAAAGCTGTGTCTAGGCCAGAGATGGGATTGCTTATCCACGCTTTCATTTCCACACGTCTTGACTATTGCAACTCACTTTTTACTTGCCTCAGTAAAGCAGGTCTTTCCCGTCTTCAGACTATCCAGAACGCAGCTGCTAGGCTTTTAACACACACCCACAAATCGTTCCACATTACCCCAGTTCAATCACTGGTTCCCTGTTGAATACAGAATCCAATTTAATCCTGGTTCTTGCTTATAGAGCCTTGTATGGTCAGTCCCCTCAGTACATTACAGACCTTCTGCAATATCACCTGAGTAGCCTTACTCTGAGATCAACACAATCACGTGCCCTATCAGTTCCTACGACCAGATTAAAAACCTGAGGTGACTGTTCATTCCAGTGCGTGGCCCTAGGCTATTGAACAGCCTTCCGCCGTCACTACGCTCAGCTCCATCTACTGAATCTTTAAAAAAACACTTAAAACACTTGTTTAAGCATACATTTGGGTATTTTTATTTTTATAGTTTTACTTCAGTGTTAACTTGGATATACAGTATCACAGTCACCTGTACTCAGAGGCGGGAGGTTTGGGAGTAGCCAATCCGAGAGTGTTATTTATTTCTCCTTGCTGCTGATTGGCTGCTGCCCTGTCATGCAACTCTGGCAGGCACAGTGCAGAATTTCCCCCGTGGAGCGTCACGAGTGTTCTCGTGTTTTTTGTTCTGCTCTTCTTAAAGCCCTGGATTTTTGACTGTAAATTAAATGTATTTATTACTGTATTTACCTGCCTACACCTAAGAAAAGGACAGCGCATACCAAAGAAAATGACAACGCATGAATTACAGTAGAGTCTATACAGGGGTAACATCGGTATTTACGTTCTAGCACTGCGGGAGACAGCAGTTCAGTGTACACTGTACAGTACAGATACGGGTTTACCTTTACCCTTAATAATGTATTCAGCTTAAATACATTATTTAAAATGTTTTAGGAGCATATTTGGGGGCATATTTAGGGTTTACTCTATACAAATAGGCATTTTAAGGCTTTTTTTTTTTTTTTTACCACATCACAACTTCGCTGTTTTGCACTATACGCAGATACTCTTGGAATGTATGTACTTAACTGTATGTTTTTCTTTTAAGTTATTTATTTATTTATTTTTATTTATTTCATTTTTGTTTTTCCATTCGTTTTTACTTGTTTTCTGCTGCTCCTTGTTGTTCAGTGCCTTGTGACTTGTGTCTGCGAAAGGCACTTTAAAATGAAATTTTACTTGCTTGCTCACTACCCCTACGTGACTTATAATTTAAATTCTTTTCTCTCTGCTCCTCATATGTTCATCTCTGCTGCACCAGCGCTTCGAGCATTCAGCCAAGCTGCGGAGGAAGATCACGACCTACGTGTCCTTCCCTCTAGAGCTGGACATGACTCCTTTCATGGCCTCCAGGTCAGCTGTCTTGCCACACATGTGTCTCACATTCACAGAAGCTTGCTGGATTGAGCAGCCCACCTTTGTTTGTTTGTTTGTTTGTATACATTCAATTGATTGGTTGAGACCAACGATGTTGATTTAGCAGCACCAACAAGCCATGTTTATTCTTACATGTCATTTTAACATAACCTGTATTGACCAACACCGACTGGGATATGGACTTCTAACACTTTAGGTTCCATGAGAGAAAACCAAGCTGTTACAGTTTTATAATACAGTAGAAATTTTTCATTGTTACAGCAGACAGTGGACAGAACAAAGTTAAACAATAGCAGCAAAACAATATAATAAAACTATAGATATTCTAAAAATATCAATATGTTTGAAGTGTTTACTTACTGATATAACATTTTAAGAACAGGCTGTTCTCAACATTCATGTTTCTTAAACTCAGCAGTAATATACAGTCTTTAAGACTAAATATTAAAGTGCTGAGGGTTGGATTACACATTTTTATTTGTTTTTTTCATCTGTCGTTGTCATAGTGTGTGTGTGTGTGTGTGTGTGTGTTTCAGTTGAACAGTTCATCCTGTGTTAGTCATGGTTTAAGAAGGAATGCCTCATTTTCAAGTTCTCAGTGGCACAAAATTTTACCCTTCGTGATAAAAGTTTAATAATTATCACATTATCTGCCGATATGACGTCTGTCTCTCAGTGACATGAAGTCTCGCCGTACCTGTGAACTTACAATCCTTAATGAAGAAAAGAACACATTTCTTTTAGAATAGACCTAAAAAACACACAAATTGATTTTCACCTGATAAAAATGATACACATTACCTCTTTTGGGTCTACGTTTGCATTTAGAGATAAAATGATTTCGCAGAATGTATGTAGAAAACAGTGATTGTCAATTAATTATAAAAAAAAAAAAGATCATTCATAAATACGGAGTGATAAACTGACTTCAATAATAAAGTACAAAAGTATTAAAATATTACATTTCTTTTTCTCTCCCACAGTAAAGAGAGCAGAGTAAATGGCCAGTACCAGCAGTCGGTAGACCTGTTAAACAATGATAATAAGTAAGTACCTGCTTCATTTTCTCTCAACCTTTTGCAGTAAAACCAGAAGCGGAATACGAATTAAATTAGTTTCTGTGTGTTTTTACCAGTTTGTACTAATGCCACCATTACCCAAGTCTCAATACAGAAGTTTAGCTTTCTGTTCTTACTGAGAGATTCTGTGAACAAGGAGAAGAGAAAGAGGAAAAGATATTGAACCTTTATCTGTAGTGTTTAGTGTAAACGTGTGTTCCTCTCCCTCTCAGGTATTCCTTGTTTGCGGTGGTGAATCACCAGGGCACGTTGGAGAGTGGCCACTACACCAGCTTCATTCGCCAGCACAAGGACCAGTGGTTTAAATGTGATGATGCCATCATTACCAAGGCCAGCATTAAAGATGTGCTGGACAGTGAAGGGTGAGGAGACAACACGTCCTTACTGTAGTTCATGAACTATGGGGCACATGAATTACAGCACTGAGATTGTACTACTTGTGGAATTTGTTTAATCCTTTACAGTGTTCCCCGCAAAGTCGCTGTTTCAGTCATTCGCAGATTTTTTCTTAGTACCAAACTAATAAATGTTCGTGGAAACTCAAATTCGCAGTAACTGCAGATATCCTCTGCTTTTTTTTTGTTTTGTTTTTTGCTTTTTTTTGTGGCAATATATCATTTTTTTTTAATGCATTTCAGTGATAAATCATTAAGAAAAATATAATTTACTAAATGTGTAACAGAATTATGAATGTAAATTCAGCTACATTTCCATATAAAGTGTAACTGTATACATTTTTTTAGTACCGTCGAGAGACACAAAGCAACCGTATATTGGCTGCTGCCCTGTGACGCGTCTCTGGCAGCTGCAGTCCAGAATTCCCGCATCAGAACAGTTTCTCACGTGGAGCGTCCCGAGTGTTTCGCTGAGTGTTCTCGTTTTTTTTCGTTTTGTTCTTCTTAAAGCCCTGTATTTTTATTACTGTTCAACTGAATTTATTACTGTACAGTATTTACCTACTTATACCAAGAAAACACAGTGCAGTCTATATAGGAGTGAGAGTATTTTACATTCTAGCACTGCGGGAGACAGCAGTTCAGTGTAAACTGCATTCCGTTCAGGTGTCTGATTGCCTTGGTAACGGCCGCGTGGCGTGCGAGGCCCGGACATCACAGTCAGCTGTACAGAGGCGGGAGGTTCGAAAATCCACGATGGACTGAAACCGCGACCGCTGATCCGCGTGAAAGTGGGGGGTTACTGTTTATTGTTTTGCTGCTCTTACCTGCTCTTGTTCTGTCCACTTTCTGCCACGACAATGCAAATTTTCCACTGTGGGACTTATAAAAGTTTATCTTGTCTTAGTAGTAGACTTATCCAGCGTGTTTCCATCCCTACAGGTATTTGTTATTCTACCATAAGCAGTTCCTGGAATACGAGTAGCCTTACACACCGTCTGCAGGCTGTGGAGGAGGGCGTTCGTCCGGGGAGAGGGAGAGATCACTCCTGCTGCAGAGGATCAAATTAACACAAGCCTACCTGAAACTGTGACTACCCATCGCCTCCCTCCCACAAGGGGCCATTGAAGTAGAAAGGACGAAAAAAGAATATAAACGAAAAAAGGAAAAAAAAAAAACTAAAAAAAAAACAAAAACTTAACCAATCATGCAACACATTCAAATCAGCACTGAGCTAACCATTACTTGACATGAGAGGAGAGATAAGACAGGACAGGACAGGACTCCTCCCACTTTTTCCGTGTTTGGAGAAAGGGGCGGAGACTGGACGGATCTGTGAACAGAAGAAGCGGAGACGGCACTCAGCTTTGACTACAGTATTTTTAGTTTCCTTTTTCTGTTTTATTGTTCTTTTGTTTTACTCCATGGTGCTCTCACTCAAACTGACCAAGCATTAGAAGCCCGGCGGTGGTGGTGGGGGGCGGGGGGGTTCTGTAATGTGTATGCATATCGAACGTAATGCAAAAAAAAAAAGAACACAAGAATAGTGCAACAAAGAAGGTTTTAAGTTTGCTTTCAATGTTGTGTTTTTGTTTTTTTGTTTTTTTTTTTTGATGATGATGAATATTGTTTGTGGTATTTGTTATGAAATACTGTATGAGTCGAGTATCTAATTTTTAAGAGAGAGGTAGAGGATCCGGGTCTGAGGCGGCCGGGTCGGCGCTGCCATGGCACCCGAAAGCCTGGGCCTGCCCATGGGGGCAAGCTTTTGTTTTTTGGGGTTATTTTTGTGTATTTTTGTTTATTTTTGTATTTTGAGGGCAGGGGATATCTGTTCTGGTTTACTGTCTGTGTCCAACCCCCACACTAGCCATTTTTTGAGATTCTCTTTTCGTGGGTTTTGTTGGAGTGCGGTTGAGCTCCTCTCGTCCGTCTGCAGGGCTGTTTTTCCTCTGTTCATTTCTTCATGCGTATCTCCATTGTGTCGTGAAGTTTTCGGTAAAAGTATTAAAGCTGAAGTCTCGCTCGGTATGCAGATTAGGAGCGGCGGCCACCCTGAAAGCCTGGGAGGCAGAATCCAGCGGCGCCAGGCTGCGGCGGGTTGGTGACGGGTGCTGCAGTGTGTTACTGTTCCAGTCCCACACCTCAGTGTGACGTACTGCTGTGCGTCCACAAGGGGGCGAGCCTGTAGGCCTATGCAAGGCAAGACGTTAAAGGAAGAGTTCACTGTTTTTTGTTTCCTTTGCATCCTCAGATATCATTTTAGATCTAATTTATCTGACCATATTCCTTCGAATTTTAAAATGCCAAACAGTTATTCTGGAGTGATGACAGACTTTTAAATGGATGGTTCTATGGATTACTCCAGTATTTATTATTTGGTCCGCTATCATCTGTGTAGACACTTTTCCTGTACTTAGAACAAAAACCCAAAACACTGTCCATTGACTTCTATTAGAGTTTTGAGTCAACAGGTTTTCTCCTCTTTGAAGTACGAAGTTAAGAGATTCACGTAAACTGAAGGGTTCTGTAGGGCAACGTTTCCGCTGCTCAGCCCCCTCCCGACAGTCCACATTTTTGCTTGATCTGAACTCTTCTAACACATGAATAGAGCATAACTATGGGGAACCACTGCGAAAGGAAACTATAAGTAGTTCTTTTACCAAATTGTTCCGAAGTACCCTTTCATCGCCTTTATTTCAAAGACTGCATGTTCAGATTAACCTTTTGAAAACCGGTGAACTTGTCCTTTAATTTGACATTGTCCAGTAGGTACTCACTGTAACCCATTCTGATGGGAGCTGCATTCTTGACTATCCATGATGCTGTAGATCAGGCGTTTGATTCGGGTTTTGGGGGTCAGAATGGAGAACAGTTTGATTTCTATTATGCACTATTTCACAACCAACCACAGACTCAGCACATTCAGTTGAATTCCCCTTCAACACCCCTATTAAACACGCTAACGTTCAGGTGTGTGTTTTCACGAGACAGAATCAAACTGCTCCACTTGAGGCCCCCAGAGGCGAAGTCAGGCCTGTTCTGAAGGTTGTGGTGGAGAACGGGTCCCCTCATGCTGCTCTATTGAATCAGTATGCTGTTCCACATGGAGCTAAAGAGAAAAAGACACACCAGGGTATTGTGTGTGTGTGTGTGAGTGAATGCGTATGTGTGTTTTTTATTATTGTTTGAATATCACTGTACGTTTCACAGAAATATTCCCATGTAGCTGATCGCTGGTCAGCGGTTGCTCTCGGTCACGTTAACCCAAACAGACCTCGACAGAGACCTGCTCCGGAACACAGCTCTTCAGAAGCAGTGGGAGCTCCTTGTTAAAAGATTTGGGGTGCCCTGGTCTGCTACAGATTTTTTTTAGGACAGTTCATGAGGCTGGGTCCTACACACACCTGTGCTGTGGAGGCCCTCAGGTGTGCAGTGGCGCCCCCTGCAGCCGTTCAGGGACACTGCTGGAGAGAGAGGAGAGGGCGCGAGGGCATCATCGTCTCTTTCTGTGATTAAAAATCAGAACAAAACTCGACTGGGCTCCTGTTGCTTCATTTTATGCACACTTTTGCCATTTCAAGCCTCTGTGGGGAAAAAAAAACTCATCAATATTAGATGTAAAAACCATGGGAGTGATAGTTCCAACATTGTGACAAAAATAAGATGTTTTTAGAAGTGAGAAAGTTAGTTCTCTTGTACTTGACAGCCTCAGCTGCTCCCTGATGGACCTTAATCAGTTGGTCAGTGTTCAATCAACTTCTGTGGTGCTGCAGGCCAGCAGGAAACTGGAAACAAAGTGAGAATGTCACTGCACTCTGAATGCAATCTGGCTAGCTTGTTGCTCATAAAACTGCTGATTACAGCTGTGTTTTGATACTTTTCATTAAATTAGATTTGATTCAGGTGATCTGTAATCAGTACTTCATGAAGCAGAATGAGGTGCTTTTGTATGAATTTAACAGACACTGGCACGGAATGGGTGTCATACTTTCAGAGATGCTGACTAAAAATGAATTGCATTGCTCTCTACTGTCCCTATAGTCTTTATAGTATAGACCAACACTGCAGTACAGGTGTGTGTACACATGGGGGCAGTGTGTACACTGGAAAGCCTGGACTTGCAGTTATCCTGTCTGATATAGAGGGAAGAACGGAGGAAGAAAAATACAACGTCAAAGGAGTTTAATGAACCAAGTTTTACTTCCAAGTAAAAGCATTGAACAAACACTAACAAATGATGTCCAATAATCTACTTTAGCTTCAGCATTCAGTACATCAATGCATCAAAAATGGCCAGAGGTCAAACATGTGTCCGTTTAGAGGATCATACAAAAGCAACATTGGTTTCTGGAAGCTGGAAGCTTCAGAATGGGCACAGACAAAGCTTCTTACAAATTACGCAGAAACAAATGGTGAGGAGATTAAAAGAGATTGTTGCTCTTGGCACAAAGCTGTTCTCCAGCCTCATGACAGGACGCGGCTCTGGACAACTCTGCCACACTGACTGAGAACATCACTTCAGGTTTACATGGTATTCATCATGGAACATGGGAATCCCAAACACAAAAGTACAACAACTACAATAAACAGTGGAACTTTAACGTATGACAGTTGGTTCTAGACCCTTGCTCTAGGGGTCAGTTGTTCCTATTCAGCTCTTAAAAGTAAAAGGTGCCATAAATGTTCGCTGGAGCAATACCATAAACAGCTACTTTTGGAGATTTCCATGGACAGTTCTTTAAAAAAACATTTTTGTAAATGAGACATTTGTTAATTAAAAAAGAATTCTGTTAAAGGTGTTTCCTGGAAGTGTAGGTCCGTTCCTTTACTTTAACTCTGCGGGAGGACACAGACTGAGAGAGCATCGTACGAATATAATCTATCACTCCAAAAATGTACAGCTGGCTTTCGCAGACTGGACCGGAATCGTCTTTGTCTTGCGCAACAGTCATCGATCGTCTTGAACAAAGGTGAAACAGCACTGATATATTTTATCCGGTGTAAAAGGCTTGAATGTGTGGGAAGCCCTTTTAGCTTTCAGTCCAGTTTCTCGATATCAGAAATTGAAAATGTTTAGTAAATGAAAAGAAAGGGACATGTAAAATTTGTTATCTGACTGTGTTCAAATATTAGTTTTTCTAGTGGGAATTAGGGAATTATTATTGAGCATATTCGTTTTCACTAGAAACTCCATTTTAATATGAATTTAATTTGTTTTACTAATATGCATTTCATTTTTTGATGTGATAATTGAAGTTTTAGGTACATATTATGCTTTCTTGAACTCGAGGGGGAAAAAAATCCATTCTTATATATAAAAACTAACTTTGATTATGTAATAACAACATTTTTTATAGTAAGATTTCCATTTGAACATGTAACTGCAACGTCAGAATTTGATGTCTGGAAAGCAGCACAGAAGCTTTTTCAGTCTATGGGTACAAGCACGTACAGAAATGTGAAGCAAAATGTTTGTAAAAACCAGAACTATTGTGCAGTTAAACCGTTGCTACCTGTGTAAAATGCAAGTTTACTCAGTGGAATATTACCGTGACCTAATTTTCCCTAGTCTGTCCAAAATGATAGCTAGCTGTTGTGAAATGCTTCTAGCTGTCTCGTAAACTGCAGTTGACGCTACTATTTGCCAGCTAACCCACAATTGTTTTAGACTATTAGACAATTGAATTTACTATTTCATTTTTCCCACAGTTAGCGAGCCAGCTAACAGTTGCAACAGGCAAAAAGCCGTCTCATGTCTCCTTCTCTCATTTACTCCCAAAGTAAGGTAGCTAACCTGCTACTGCAATAGACTATTTGAAGTCTCATTCGTTCATTTCCCTCCAAAAGGTTTCAGGCTATTTTGCAGTCACACTTTTCCATTTTCTCCCTAAGTTAGCGAGCCAAGTTGCAGTCGCAACGGGCTCGTCGCTTTCTCTAGTCCTATTCTCTCATTTACCCCAAAGTTGATGTTGAGCTATGTTACAAGCTATCTGTTGTATCATTCGCCTGATGGACAGAGAGAAGGACCAGTTTCCTCCTTTTCCAGTACCCTTGATGTTTTTGGCCATTAACACTACACTACAGCACCTGTCTGAGTGCATTAAATAAAATTCTAGCTAGCCATGGCGTATTTTCTTCTTATCAGGACACGATTATTTGTCAGTTGTATAAAACAATAGGTTTCTATTGAAAGGTTCACTATTGGCCAGTGAAGCTGGGTGTGATTCTTAGCAGTGCCAAATGCATTCTCAAACTTAATACCAAGTGGTAAAAGCTGAATTTTGATATTGATTTGTTGCTCCAATTTAATTTCTTACAATGAATCATGGCATTTTCCAGTTGAGAAGCTGATATCGAGAACGTAATTAAAAGCTGTAGTGGCCTTCCATAAGCGGGAGTCTGTTTTTAACCAGAGCCCCTTCTCACATGTCCAATATAGGAAAAGGCACTGAACAAATGACAGACCTTTCAAGCAGAAGAACGCCTTCACCCCAGTAACCTGCTGTTCTTTAACAGGAACCAGTGCGACATGCCCACAGCAGTCATGGGTTCTGAGGATGACAATGGTGATTGAAGCTACGAACAGAAGGAACACGAGAACCCAGCAGGGTACATGTTCTAGCCCTTCACAATTTGACATCTCTGAGAGGACTGGAGAGAGCTTTCAGAGACACTTCTCCACACTCTGGGGCGCCACCCTCTCATGGCTTCCCGCAAAGGTATGCCACCCTGCAGGAGTGTGTGTGCGTCACCATCTCCCACCATTGAACAGTTAGTTACACACAGTATTCACAAGAGTCTGGAAACATCAGCATCCAGGTCACGGTACTAAAACACATGCTGACTCTTAGGCCTGGGAAAGGGGACCACACATACCCACACACACACACTTCTCTCTTTCTCCCCCACGTTTATTTTATATTCAAACAACAATTACGGCATAACTGCATTTCTATTTACAACTCTAAATACTGGACACAGGATGTACATCGTAAATGACAACCTCTCTGGTCATTTAAGAATATTTAGAGAATTTAGACAGGGTCTGAATGAATGACTTTCAAGAATTTTGCATTTTAACATGTCAATAACCTAGAAGACTAAGGCTTGCTTAAAGAAGTTAGTACATAGTCACAACAGGAACGAGACAGTGACATCTTCATATACACAAGTCTATACAACCTAGCAGCAGTCAGGTTAGTGTTAAGCCAGCAGTTATGCCAATAAATATTCTAGGCAGGCTACATAAGGATAAGAGAAGGACAGTTCACTCGAACGCTATACTTTGCTGAGATCTTAGCAAAGACTGTTCACTATTCTACATCACATTATGCGTAACTGAATAGTTTTGTAAACCAGAAACCAGTAAAAATACAAAACTGTACATTCTGGCTGAAAGAGGGAGTCACATAAATATAGACATGAGGTCCCATTCTATAGATAATAAACATTCATCTGTGGTGCCATTCTTACAGGCACCTTCGTTTTCCAGTAGTCCACATGTATGACTACCAGGGGCGGCACTTAGAAGAACGAAAGCTGGGGGCTCTCAGTCAGAAGAGTGGCAGTTCCTTCAATCTATTTTTCCTTGAGAAAATAACAAATTCATCAATCATAATGGATAGGTGAGTACTGCAAAGTTATTAGTGTGCACTGGATTAGAGAGCATTCTGAGTCTTCTCACACACTTGCAACCTTGGACTCTTTATATGATAGGAACACACAAGAGTTGTCAGGATGACCTTCTGTTATCTGGGAAGCTGCACGGCTACCATGCTCTCCCATCTACAGTGAGTCCATCAAAGCGTTTTGAGGAATGCAGGCCCAGTAGAATAGAGTACATAATAAAGGTTCAGGATGCAGAGCAGGACAAATGTTTCCAAAAGATTATTGGACATAACTTTGGTGAGCCTTCCTTTACTTTTTGAAATGGAAAAGTTCAAGTCTTTTGCATTTCTAAGCAAGATAAACTAACCAACCCTCACACGAGAAGGCCTGTTGAGTGGCACTTGACCATCTGTTGGATTTTGAAATCTTCCACCCTCTCAGTTTCTCCCTGTCCATCTGCTTCTCACACGAGTGAGTGCAATATTAATGTATATGTGCCTAAAATTTTAGGAGTGATTGACTCCTCTCTATCAGATGCTGGTCTGCAGGTCTCCATTCAGCAGTGTGCTCTGAGTCTCGGTGGGGTCATTCATCATGCGCGACTTGTCCTGCTTGCTGTCACTGCGCTCAATCTCATCCAGGCCACCTACCTTTTTGAGGCACAGAACATTCTGGAAGCTTTTCTTGAAGTTCTCCGACAAGAAGGCATACAGGATTGGGTTGGCACAGCTGTTGGCATATCCCAGCACCACGACAAAAGCGAAGGTGCTCCTCAAGACTGGCGTGGTGCTGATGGTGCCCGTCACTGAAGTCACATTGAAGACGTAAAATGGCAGCCAACAAAACACAAACACAGCCACCACGATGGAAACCATGCGTGTTACCTTCCTCTCTGAACGCTTCCGCTTGGAGGAGCCCACCCGTATCCCTGAAGATTTTACTTTGATGATGATGAGCAGGTAGCACAAACAGATGACCATCAGGGGCAGGAAGAAACCCAGAAAAAAGGTGTAGAACATGAATGCCGTGTAGTAGGCCTCCTCTGGCTCTGGCCATACGATGGTGCAGAAACAACCGTCTGGCTTGGTGATCAAGCCACTGTAGATGACGATGGGCATATTGACCAGTAGGGACACGACCCATACTGCCAGGTTGATGGTCTTGGCCACACGGGGTTTCCTCCATTTGGTAGACTTGATGGGGTGCACCACGGCCAAGTAGCGGTCAATGCTCATCACCATCAGGCAGAAGATGCTGGTGAACTGATTTAGAGAGTCCACAGTCATGACCACGCGGCACAGCACTGCGCCAAAGGGCCAGTGGACCAGGGCTAGCTGGATGGCGATGAAGGGCAGACTCAGCATGAAGAGCACATCAGCCACAGCCAAGTTGAGGATGTAGATGTTGGTGACCGTCTTCATCTTGGCGTAGCGCAAAATGACATAAATGACCAGGGCATTGCCACTGAGCCCTACGGCGCAAACTACAAAATAGATGAAGGTAATGACCACCGTGCTGGTCCCAGGGAAGTCCGGGTCATTCCCCGGGGGATCTTCCGTGCCATTGCTCAGCATGAAATTGTCATACGTGGGGGGCACGGAAAGGTTGGGGGGCGAAGATGGAAATATCCAAGTATCCATGGCTCTGTTCCCTCAGTTTCCTGACATCCTGGAATATGATGCATCACCTGGACAGAGAAGAAGGGTCAAGGTAAGTGAATCATCAGAGCCCTAAGTCCTACTGTTGTTCAGTCTGTCCTTGTCTATAACCAAACAAATCTCATGCCAGTTAACCTTATTGACTGTGAGGCTTTATAAAAGTGCTCCGTGCCTCAGTTATGTCTTGATATTAGGGTTGAGGTTTATCAGTCTTTGTCAGGCAACTTGCTTAAGCTGAGTAAAGTTTCCTTCATTCTGCTGTTTGTTACTGCTGTTTGTTGTAAGTCATATCAAATAACACCCACAGCAGATGCTCAAAGACTGGGCATGTTACTTGTTCCCTTACATAACTTATGCAACCTACATTTGAACTATTCTCAGTGATTGGTGAGTCAGAGTCGTAGAGTAATGGTTGTCAATACAAATGCTATTCTGAGTGTAGAGTAAAAGTAGAGCTCTACTGTGAGTGCCATGAAGCTACATTAATGCAAAATTTCATCGGTGTCAGGCACGTCGATTCATGAGGATCAATCTGTCTAATCACAATGTCCAACAAAGTGGTCGGCGCAGCCAAAACAGTATGACCGTAATATTGCACCAAACAGGGTTTGGCATGTTAACACTCCAGTTAAACAAGCACAGGAAGTGTCTCTCCCTGCAGTCCTGCTCACAGCTCTGTCAGTGACCTGGTAAAGTTTTGCCCTTTGCTTTTCGATACAGTCCGTTAGGCAAACAGAGTAAAGCGAATGTCCTTGGTGCTGTCACAGAGGTTACTCTTATTTATTAAGGGGTGTGTTTGTACTGAATTAATCCTTTTTAGGTAATTGAAAGAGGTACTGCTCAATGAAATTGAAATGACATGTAGTTCTGTGCTGAGTAGGAGGGGCTCTGCATCAAGCAACAATGTCAAAATCAGGTGTTTTATTAGGACAATTTGTCAATGTCTCTGCAGGACGAAAGCTACCAGACTAATTAGACTGGACTTATTATTGTTTTGTTGAGAGGGAAAAGATGACAGAAGGTGGCAGGATTTATTTGGTGAAACTTCCGTGCTTAAATAACATGCGTGCAAAAAATATATATTTTTTTGCAAGCATGACATGCTCACATGAGTTAACTGGACTTTCTTGAAATAAACAAATAAATAGTTGCGGGTGCCCTTTCAGTCGGTTCACTATTGTTATTTTTGTCAGGGCTCAATGCTTGTTTGACTTATTAAACTTTAATCCAAGTCAAGCTCATCTAAGTTGCAGATCTGGAACTAAAAATGTGTGTTTTCCACAAAGCAAAACAAAATCTAGGGTAGAGGGATGGGCAAAATGTCCATTTGTCATATGTGAACACACCACAGCACACAGTGTGAGGAGTGTAATATTCTCTCTCTGCATTTAACCCCTTAACCAAGAGAAGCAGCAGGCAGCCAGGAACTCAGCACCCGGGGAGCAGTGTGTGGGGATGGTACCTTACTCAAGGGAACCTCAGTGGTCCCGCTAGCAGTTCTGGGATTCAAACCCACGACCCTCTGATCACAAGGGCAACTCTCTAACCACTAGGCCACCAGCTGCTGATAAAGCACTACTGTTGATAAAGGATTATCACCAAATGCTGGATTCTAATGAAGATCCTGTGCAGTACAACCAGCGTACCCCAATGTTCAGGTTTGTACGAAAGACAGTCTAGGAATATTTCCGAACTAGAAGTGTTCTGGTATGTATGGTTGGGGAAGACTGATAGCTACCATAAAAAACATTCGAGACTGAGGGTAGGTGTTTACGTTTACGGCATTTAGCAGACGCTCTTGTCCAGAGCGACGTACAGCAGTGCTCAAGTAGTCCACATCTGTTCATCAAACCTGCAGAGCTAGACTCAAATCAACATCTACTTTAACCAGGTTACTATGTGCATTCCACATTTAGGTTTTTTTTTTTAGTTTGTTTTGGAAAATAAATGTTTTTTTCTGCATGCAGAGGAACAGTATACTTGCTTTTTCCTCAGAAAATCAAGAAGTATAGTATTTCCAGAGGTGGCCACATTATATCCAAGCTATGTCTCCGGTGTGGTTAAGCCAGGAAGGGCTTCAGGGTAAGCTGTTCAGCTGAATGCACTGCAGGAAAGTTTTAAAGCTCAGTGTCCCCGTTTCTCCTCGGTGAGGAGATCGAGCAGATTCGAAGCGCAGCGGAGCGGAGTTTTAAGAGACGGGAAAAGGAGAATATAAGGAAGACCAAGAGCAACCTCCTCCGGCCTGCGTCTTTATTAATGTGACCCGCAGGCTCCGTGTGAGTCAGGTCAGTCTTCTGTAGTGAACACCACCAAATTCTAGCTCTAAATTGGTGTTTTATTCCTTTAGCTCGGAGTCTCTCAAGAATGCGCGTTCTCACAGTTACGCACGGAACACAGCGCGATCAAATGACACATTTAAATACAACCAACACTAAAACATAAACCGTCCAATAGACTCGTTTATTAATTTCCTCGTGTAATTTACTCTCCATGCCAAATCTGTTACACGTGTTTGTTTTCTTACCTCCTGAGCGTGGTGGCGTGATCCACAGCATCGTGCACGCGCTTGGTTGGGGTTCTGCAGGCGCTGGGTGAAGGCTCTACAGGTGCTGGCTGAGGGTTCTGCAGGTGCTGGATGAAGGTTCTGCTAGAGAGCTCCGAATGGAGGTCAGGCAGTGAGGAGGATGAGCACTAAGTCCCGAGAATGAGGAGGAGAGAAGGACTGAGAGAGTGAGTGTGTGAGAAAGAGAGATACAGAGACAGAGGGGGGGGGGGTACAGAGAGAGAGAGAGATACAGAAAGGGGGGGAGAGAGGGGAGAGGGAGGGAGAGAGAAATACAGAGAGAGATACAGAGAGAGAGATATACAGAGAGGGGGAGAGAGAAAGAGAGAGAGAGAGAGTGCTCGTGCGGTGTGGTGAGTGTGCTGTGAGTACTGGAGAGGAGGGAGCGATGCAGTGTCGTCTTTCTTTTCCTATTTATTGTTCTTTTAAGTTTTCTGTTCTTTCTTTCTTTCTTTCCACCAGTGCTATAATGGCCTGAGTAATAACTTATACGACAAATGACACTATCGTCAAAGCCATAAACATAAAGTAGAAAACCTGACACAGACCTTTCTCTCCCCCTCCCCGTCTCTCTCTCTCTCTCTCTCTCTCTGTTTTTTTCTCCCACACAATTCTCTCTCCTTCTCCATTGGTGTATAAAAATGACCAATAAAATGTAGCATTACTACTTCCCACATCAGAACTGAAATTTAAAAGGGCAAAATATCCCACACGGCGAAAAAGCTTTTGATAATAATAATAATAATAATAATAATAATAATAATAATAATAACAAACATTTTTGCTAAATGCTCCTCAACGCCATCTATTCTTGCATGAAGTTTCAGCAGGCACCACAATTTTAGGAATGTCAGCTGGTCTGAGGGTTAAATAAATTCTTATTTCTCTCCTGAATGCCTTTAGTTAGTGCTCCTTTTTTACCTAATAAATAATGCACAACTGATGGATCAGTAATCATGAATACTATTAATAGTTGCAGTCATGTGGCTTGCTGCAATGTTAACACATGGTAGACAAATAATAATAATGTCTGGTGGTTTGGTGGACGAGTAACAATTTAATTATTGTTTTTTTTTTAAATCTAGGATATCTCTTAAAGAAGTATACCTATTACACAAACATAATACTGATAAAATTACCCATAAAAATTATAGTTATAAAAGCAAAACATTTTTAGTCGCAAACAATTTTTACTTTCAGTTTTTAGTTGAAAAATGTCTGTTGGGGTAGCACTGTTGCCTCACACCTCCTGGGTTGGAGGATCGAATCCTGGTCCTGGCCGTGTGTGTGTGTTTGTGGAGGTTGTGGAGTCCAAAGACATGCGTGTCAGATGAATTGGGAATTCTAAATTGAGTGTGTGTGTGTGTGTGTTTGTGTGTGTCCTGTGGTAGGCTGGTGGCCCGCCCAGGGTGAGTCCCTGCCTCGTGCCCGTAGACCCCGAGATAGACTCCAGATACCCGTGACCCTAGTAAGGATTAAGGGGTTACAGAAAATGAATGAATGCATGGAAGAATTAAATGTCTTTTGCTACATCTTATGTAAGCCTCTCCACTGACCCCCTACAGGAGTGCTGCAGCAGTTATGGTCCATAGTGACACTGCAGATGTTTTCCACAGCCACTGGCTCCCATGAATGAACATCTGCTCCCTGCTGAACACTTGCCCTCACAAGTGCAGACAGCCTTGGAGGGGAAACATGAAGTTTGTTTCACTGATAGTTGCTGATAACAGCAGTGACTTTCAAGCAGGAACTGCCTTCAGTATAATGTGCAGCAGTAAAATACTGACAACACACAAAAGTAAAGTGAAGTGACCAGTTGTCATACATGAACACACCACAACAGTGTGAAATTCCTCTCTACATTTAACCCATTTAACCCATTCACCAAGTGAAGCAGCAGGCAGACAGGAACACAGCACCCGAGCAGCAGTGTGTGGAGAGCAGTGTGTGAGGGAGCAGTGTGTGTGGGGGACAGTGTGTGTGAGGGAACAGTGGGGAGAAGTGTGTGTGTGTGGGGGAGAGTGTGTGGGAGAGCAGTGTGTGGGGAGCAGTGTGTGAGGAGCAGTGTGTGGTGGAGCAGTGTGTGGGGAGCAGTGTGTGGGGGAGCAGTGTGTGGTGGAGCAGTGTGTGAGGAGCAGTGTGTGAGGAGCAGTGTGTGGGGGAGCAGTGTGTGTGAGGACCAGTGTGTGTGAGGGGTCAGTGTTTGTGAGGAGCAGTGTGTGTGGGGGAGCAGTGTGTGGGGGAGCAGTGTGTGGGGGAGCAGTGTGT
>JBBIGA010000027.1:4332224-4356907 GCA_037576975.1 Alestes dentex | reverse complement strand
GAGAGGGAGACAGAGAGACAGACAGAGAGAGAGCGAGAGAGGGAGACAGAGAGACAGACAGAGAGAGAGCGAGAGAGCGAGACAGAGAGACAGACAGAGAGAGAGAGAGAGAGAGAGAGAGACAGCGAGAGAGATAGAATGTCGCCCTCAGGTGGCAGCTCAGGGTGTCACATGCATAGTAGCAGTTGACTCCATCACTATCGACATGGAATAGAAATTTCACATGCATTTTAAATAGTCATTTTAAATACAAAACTAATGAGATCAAAGGTCATCTAAAAAGACTGAGAATTCAATATGGACTAGCTGTTTTAACATAAAGGGAAAATGACCTGCATCAAGCCTGTTTGTGTCAAATTCCCCATACTTTAACACACCAAACCGAAATAAGCACACATAGCAGCGATAACTTGTAAAAAACAAAGTACAAACTTTATTATTCTGTCTTTACAAAGGCACATGCCTCTTTTCCCCAGTTTTTTTTTTTTATTTAAAAAATGAGAACAAAATATAATAGCTTCTCAACAACCAGACGGGACTGAACGCGCCCCAAAAACAAGAAAAAAAGCAAAGAATGTGACAGATGAAGATAAGAAAGAAATGGGATGAGACACAGAATGAGTTTATAGACTACAGAGACATACAGAGGACGAGATGTGCTGTGACAGAGTCTAGGAGGGTTCAACAGTTTGTGGGTTGGACTCATGGTAAGAAGAGCTTCTGCTGAGGAGCATCTCCCGACACCCCGGAGACGCTCCTTCTAATAGAGATAAGTGCTTCAGAATCAGAATCATTATACACTGTCGGCCAAACCCTCACACACCCATCCCTCTAATGCAGTCCACTGCATATTTTTGCAAATAGAAAGTACAAATATACAAATTCGAGACACCCTGTAGCTTCTGTAGAGGAAATGTTGATATCTGACAGGATTCGGAGCTTTGATGGACACACAAAAACCGTTAGCAAGACAAAATTTGGAGGAAAACAAATCTAAATGGCCAGATCTACGCATCACACACACACTCTCACTCACTCACACACACACACACACACACACACACACACACACACACACATTTAATTCCATCTCTGATTAAACTGGCCCAAGCGTTTGGAAGCCCTGATCCTCAGCAGTCCATCCCGAGGCCTGACTGAGAGGGTCCAGCAGGAGCCAGCATGCTAACAGCACTGATAGATCTTTGAGGACAAGCAACCTGTCCAGCAGCAAAGAATTCCCTGTAACAGGGGGGTGAGCAGGCATACTTTCAGTTTTTTTTCACCAATTCTTATCGTCTCTGAATCTAAATGCTTGCTCGAGTGGAGCCAGGAGAAATATAACAAAAAAAGATATGTTAGGAGAACTTTCTGGAATGTTTAGAATTGCAACCCATGTCCACAATGAGATGCGAGGAAACACGGCGGGACGATGAGACAGAATTTTAGCGTTTCCAAGGCCAAACGAGTACATGTCCGTCTGTCTGTCTGTCAGAGGAGGAGAGCTCAGACTGCTTCTTCTGGTCTCTGGTGAATGCTGACTCCAGGGTCGGGTTTAAGGCTAGCCTCTGTGCCCCTCTGTACACCGAGGCTGGGTTAAGGCAAACCACTGCCTCTCTCTGCACATCTGGGCGAGATCTGAAGGTCTGATGCAGTCCCTCACTCCTCTTTCTACCGGAGGGGTGGGGTGGGGCAGAGAGCCCCTGCTACCACACAGCTCAGGATGGCCAAAGCTCACACAGGGACCGAGAGTCCAGCATCACTACACACACAGACTGAGGGGGAAAAAGAAGAGAAACAACAGACACACACACACACACACACACACACACACACACGACACTGATGCACACAGAGCAGAGCGATGAGTGCATAGAGTAAGAGTGCAGGATGTGAAGGCCTACCGAACTTCAGAACAGCTATTAACAGCGCAGGCCACAGAGTCAGCAAAATTACAACGGAGGGGATCAGTGGGGACACGTTCTCACGACAAACCATCAACCCTTTTTAAAACAACACGGGCCCTTAGGCAGAGTGCCCATACCAGTGTGTTTCCTACCACACACCACAAAGGCCGTGCACCTATCTCTGTGCAGTCGAACGTTCCTGCTGGTTAGATTATTAAGACAAAAACAGGCCAACATCCGGAGACCCAAATAACCGCTACAGGGTACGGCGAGAGTCCAGGGAACCCAGCCCGCCTGAGCGCGAGCGACGAGAAGCGCAGTGTCACCATCCCTCCGTCAATCCAAGGATGGACTTTGCTTTATTTACAAAGTGCACAAAGCCCCAGCGATCCTTGGCCCTACATGAGAAAGACTGACGATCTAGGGGTCTGACACACCTTCGATAACACAGACACTGAAGGGAAAACAGGGGTTGTACTCGTGCAAAAGCGGTCATTTCCTCTAAAGACTTACAGCCAAGTAACTGGTACATCTGGCTCCTAAGTCTGGTATGCTCACAGTGGTGCTGTTTTTTTTTGTTTTTTTTTTTCACAACAAACAAACAAAAAGCCTCCCTAGAACAGAACAAAAGGATGGAGGGCGTTTCTAAAGTCAGGTCCAACAGAAAGTAAAGATTCTGGTAGATATAGGGGAAGAGCAATGGGGTCGGTTCTTCCAAATTTTTGGGTAGTGACTGGACAAAAAAAAACAGTAAAGCCTGATCAGATTTCTGTCCCCTCCACAGGAAGAGCAGTATTAAGAGGGGCAGCAGAGGACAAAATGCCTGTAAGAGTGTTGTCAGAGGCTGATTCCTAGTGTGGTACTCCATTTCAACATCTTGTACCATTATTTGAGTGTGCGTCTCTGAAGGAAGAAAGAAAATGCTTGAACAACCAAAAGCCTGTTACTGAGTGTGAAAGAACCAACAGCATGGGCCTTAATGATACAGAAGGCTAGTGTACTCCATGATCGTGTAAGTATGCGTGTGTGTGTGTGTGTGTATGTGTGTGAGAGAGAGAGAGAGAGAGAGAGAGAGAGAGTTAACTTTGTTATTCAGTCTTCGTTTTTGTTCAATTAACCCTTGACTGAACCCTTTCAGGTCTGTCAGCACTATCCTATTGGTTCTGTATGTCTATATGAGAAAGAGAAAATGAGAGTAGAGTCTGTTCTTTGCCCCGTCCCAGGTCGCGGGGAGGACTCGGGGCAGTTAACAGTCCTCAGACCCTTCATTGTCGGAGGCGGTGTCAGAGTCCGCAGTGTCGGTGAGGATGCGGCCCGGGGTGACGATCACTGCTCGACGCTGCTCTTCTTCGGGCACGCCCAGTTTCTCCTGCGTGCCCTCAATGTGCTGGATGGCCTGGAGAAACAACAGATGTGGCGAGGTCAGAACACACGAATCCTTTTACAGCAGCTTTATTTGCTAAAGAGACGGTTCAGCTGTGAGAGCGCCGCTCTTGCGCGGTGCGGTGTCTGCCGGGTTCAGCTCCAGGCAGGTTTGGCGAATGATTAAACCACTTTACCTGCACAATAGTGTCCAGGTTCTGACGTGATGTGGATGCTGTGTTGATGACGGAGGCTGGACCCATGGTTACCACGGTGACATGGTGGGGAGGGGGAGGCAATGTGGGGGCAGGCACTATAACGGTGGTGTGGTGGGTGGGGGCAGGGGGTGTTGCTGGGGAAAACACCTGAAGGATGAAATACACAAGGACAGAGGACTTACTTCAGTGCATAATACACGCGGCAAAGAGTGTGTACATTTCAAACTTATGGGAAAAGACTGAGTAAGAAAAAACAAAAGGCTCCACTGGTCTTTCAGAAGAGGTTAACTGACGAAAAAACAGCCAAGGAGTTTCAGCCTCTTATAACATGATCCTATTATAATCGGACAGACGTTCCTGTTTAACTCATGTGAAGGAGACACCAGTGTCCTGTCTTGTGCTTTGCTTTTTAAAGGTTATAATGTTAATCACTTGCAATGTTCTATTTTTCTAATCCAGGTAGATATAACATAAATGTTATAAACGTTTATGTATTGGCATGAAAAACACTGAACACTGAGATTAGCCTACAAATCCCACTTTGTGCATCCCAGGTTCAAACACCTCCTTACTGTCTTACTACTGATAACAATCTGAACTGTACTATCAACCCAAATTTATTCGTTAAAAAAAATGAATGCCTTGAAACAATTAAACATTTTAATTGAATTGTTGTACGCAAAATTAAATATTTTTATTTTTCAAGTACTGCTATATGAACGAAGGAGCAATAACATTTGTTTTGCAAACGCTTTATACAAATAAGGAGCTTTTTAACAGCAGTGTTTCCTTTAACACAGTTACACATCTGCAGTTCAAATATTCCTAAATCTCAACTTAAACATTAATGTAATCAAATCAAATATAAAACCAAAGCTACTTGCCACTGCAGGGCATTCACGTTTTATCTAGTTTGGTATAGAAAAACAAGTTCCCCTCCAGAGCATTGTAGCAGCTGCAAAGGGGGACCAAGTACATACGAAAGTCTATGTATCTGACCTCAGTGTCATTAAAGTCCCTGTTGGTGTAATGTTCAAGATATGGACAAAAGTAATGGGACGCCTGACCCTCGCGAAAACCAGCCGAGACGTAGAGCTGCGTGCTGCGCGCACCCACGTGCCCAAAAAAGCAACTTTCAAAATAAAAGGATACAAAAAAACCTGTGTTAACGCATGATAAAATAATGGTCAGTGTTAAGTAAATAATGCGTTAATGCGATAATAACGCGTTAACGTGCCCAGCCGTAAAAAAAGCATTTGAAAACATCTGAATTATTTAGAATTCTATCAGTCCTGTTACAGACACTCCCCAAGGCCCCCTTGACTCCACGTTCCATTCTATCAGAAAATCTGTACAAAATTTGTCAACTTAGAGAAATATCAAACTTGCTGGCCTGGTCCTGACTGTGTCACCAAGTCACCAAAGGTTTGCCGTTTGGTACTAAAGGGGGTGTTAAATGTGGAGGGGGGTCTGACCTGCGGACTGCGGGCGGGGGTGTTCTCCCTCTCCAGCTGTTCCTGCTGCTGGAGTCGAAGCAGTGTCTGCGTCTGCACATGCTGCTCTTGGACCTGCTGAGCAATCACCTTCAACTTCTCTGGGTATAAATGGGCATCCAGAGAACGGATCTGTCACACGCGCGCGCACACACACACACACAATTGCTATCAGAACAAAAACTGGTATTTCCATACAATGGTATCTCCAAAAAAACATTCCTTGCGGTGTAAGACAAAAGGAAGTGATTCTAAACCATTTAATTGGTCCATTCATCATGAAATTTAAAGGGCAGCATTTACAAATCATGCAAAGAAAACACAAAAATGGATTTACAAGGTAAGGTATGGTTCCAACAATGACATGACAATATGATAGAAAAAATCTCAAGAACTGCAAAAGCCAAAAGATCAAAAGATCAACCTTAGTCTAGTCTGCACCATCTGTGTGTCATCTCTGCACAGCAGTAGGGGGTCCCTTTTCTCATTTTGGCAAGGTAAGCACTCTCTGTGCACCCATAAGTGTGGCTTATGTGTGAATTAAAATCATTTTCAAAAATAATTTAACTTGTAAATAAGCTGCATTATATTTGTAATCTGAACTGAATCACTATAGATCACCAAATTAACTCTCGAAACTCGTACGACCAAGAACACATTCAAAGCCTGCATATGGTAGTAGAAATCTGTTCCAAAGACAGTTAAAACAAGCACCCACAAGGTTTCTTGCCATCACACAGGTTGCTGTCACATGAATGTGGACTTTGAGGAGAACCTCACAGCTTTGGGCAAAATTTGGATTTTGTTGTTTGTTCATATAATCGAAGCTGGGGGAAGAAGAAACTCTGCAACCCTTTCTGACCGCCAAGAGGGAATGAAGCCTCAGTCATGGAGGAATGGGGAAGGGAACACCGGTAGATTTAGAACAACAATGGTGTAGCCAAATACATGCATCTTTAATTCACTCAAGTTTGAATTTATTTAGAAATTTTCTAAAACCCAAACAGGGTCAAAATTATACATACAGGCTCAAATACATACATTCACTTAAATCGTATAATAACCGGAGCTGAAGGTTCTACAGTGTCTTTTAATTTGACAAGGCCAGGGTCTATTAACGCCTCGTTAGTGATCATGACTGACTACAACTGGTAGCCGCTCTTTGCCATCCTAAGAAGGATTTGTTTGACAGCACTCATTGGATTGTCCAATATTCAGATCAATGGGAAAGACCAAGGAACTCAGTGAAGATCTAAGGAGAACTGTAGATTCATACAAGTCGGGAAGTCTCTCCGAGCCGTTTCTAAACAACTGCAGATTCCAAGATCATCAACTCAAACACCTGCATGTAAGTAGTTCGGATGTGTCACCATACTGTCATTCTCAGATGGGGGGAAACTGTTTAGGATGTTCAGGAACAACCCAGAAACCACAAAGCCCAAGCCTGCCATTAACTTTTACATCGTCATGGACTGAGGAGGGCACCAACGACACTGTACCAGCTGTCAAGCATGGTGGTGGTAGCATCATGCTCTGGGGCTGTTTTGCCAAAATTTACATGATGTTCATGCCCATGATGTAAACTTCTGACCACAACTGTGTGTTTCTTTAGACAAACAGCCTCTATATTTGCGGCTGTTACTTGTCTAATGTGAGTTAGATTTTGAATAGATTAGACATGAATACACTGAACAATTGCAAACAAAAATGAAAATTTAAGAAGGGACAGAAAATAATCTGTAAAAATAAATTTCATACAATAACAGCATAAGCGACTGGCATCCAATTCAGCTGCTTGTTACTATACAATTAAGGCAATAACTACACAGTGACTAATGTTTACATGACAAATAGATTTAAATCCGTGTTTAAGATTCAGGCAGTTGTATGCTGCTCTAGAATGTGCTGAGGCCTGAGTGTACTTGCCTACTTATTGTAGCCTTTCCCAATATCTTTTCTCTGACATTACACTGACATTACCATTGTCAAGCTGAAATTTCACATACTTGCTGTTTATTCTTGAATTCAGTTCACAGCTGACAGCCATTAGAGATCTGTAATGCTGTGCTGCGCTTTTTATCATTTGTTAAATAAATAAATAAATAAATAAATTAGAGTGAGTAAAGGAAAAGAAAAATGATAAACCATACGAGCCATTTAAAAAAGTACCTGTTGTTTTTCCCGTTAACGGCTAAGTAAGCAAATATAGCATGCGTGGAGAAGACGGGAGTGCAGACTGAGATGAGCAGTAAAGTCCTCTTTGGTCAGAAGAAGGGTTTTTGAGACGCCTTTCCTCATTTGTTTTAAATCTCACAATTAAGGTAACAATATTGGTTTTAATTGTTTATTTACATCAGCCATAGGCTACACTTAACATACCACAAACTACTGGTCTTAACATCACCATCACATCATTAGACCGATCCCAAAGATCTTACTGAAGAACCGATACATTAGACTGGGGAGCCACTATAAGCAGATAATAAAGACTTCGATTTTAAATGTTTACATTTAACACATTTAGCAAATGCTTTTATCCAAAGCGACTTCCATTCCCTAACTACAGGGGTCAGTCTCCCTGGAGCAACTTTTTAAGGGTCTTACTCAGGAACCCAGTGGTGGTGTGCTGAAGGCAGGATTCGAACCCATGACCTCTTGGTCCAGAGGCAAGTATCTTACCCACTAGGCCACCACCACATTAGAACACAGCGACTTAATACAGTCACCCTGGAAAGGACCTGTGAGACTGAGAAGTTTCTCACCTGTTCCTCCAGCATCATGCGCACTGAGCGCTCTTTCTCCAGCTGCTGCCGGAGTTCAATCATCTCCCGCCGCAGGTCCTCCACCTTCTCATCCTCGAGGATATCTGGAGAGCCGATCCCTTCATCCTTCTCCTCCGCACGCCTCCTCTTCGGGGACGAGCCACTGAATTCCTAAGGCAGGAGAAGGTCACAAAGAAAGAAATTAAAGTCACTTATGATTCATCAGTCTTGCGATCACATCTCGTCACTCTTTAGCGTTTTGATTCATTAATTTCATTTCATTTGATTTATCTCAGAGATCTCGAGACACAAAGCCCATCGCCAGGCAGGTTTCAGAGAAGGTATCCCTCTATGTTTTTGTCAAGACCCAGACCGAAACATATTTGTTAACTTCTCTATAGGGCTGTTCTGTCATTTGAACATAAATGCCTGTTGAACGAAACCCGTGCATTCAAACTTTTTGCAGGGTTTTTACAAGCTGGATCACCAACAATGGCTGCCGAACGCCAGATGAGGCCCGGGTTCCGCCAGGCCGCGGCTCACCTGGATGAAGCGCTTCAGCTGTGTGTTCTGCTGCAGTAGCCGCGTCTTCTCCTGCTCCAGAGAGAAGATGTACTCGGCCGTCTGTTGTAGGATAGCCGCCTGGGTGGAAGGGAAGGAAGAAGATCGCATTACAGCTCCCCCGACTCTGGGAAGCCTGAGCTTCTACTGAAACCACAGTGGAACGCCTGAGCTCAGAGGTGGAGAGACTAACAGACAAAAATAAAAACTCTGGCATGCTTTGTTATAAGTGAATGAAGGTAAGAAGTCTAGCTGTCTCACTAATACTAATGTTTTCAACTTTCACATTTTGTGTCTTAATTATTTATTCATTCTTGATACTGACTGCTGCTATTGAGACCTATTCGGTTAGTTCTAGTGTAAAGTTGTTCTATTTATTATCATGTCCATGCTGCTAGTTCTTAGTCATTTATTTATTGATTCATTCTATCTCCTTAAACACTAGTCTATCCTTGTACAGCTGATCCATTCTCCACTTGATGTGACACTTAATTTGTTACTGGCTTTATACATTTTATACGTATAGCTACAAGTGATAAGCATCTACAGAGCAGCAAATCCTATCTGGTTGGACTGTACACTGGATTGCAGTGATAATAAAGATATTCTATTCTATTGCAGGATGATTCCTAAACAAATGATTTTGCATGAATCCTTTAGGACTGGCCTCGTTCGGCACGGAGGAAACGGCTCAAATAAGAGGAATCTTCAGCTCGTGTATCATTTTCACAAAATAAATGTCTGTTTTTCTTCAGCAGTTTGTTTGCGTACTGAGACTCGTCTTAATGTTAACAGTCCAAGCCTTCAGGTCTGTGGTGTTTTGTTCTCATGAATGCTGTCCTCTGCTGGGAAGGAAGGAAACTGCAGTTTAAAAATTCCAGCAGATTCATTCTCTCTTTATCGCTTTCGTCCCAATTTGTTTAATGTTTAGAGTCAAATTGTCTTTTAAACATTACGAAGCACTCTGGCTTAATCAAGGCGATTAAATGAGGCAATTAAAAGGATTTCAATTACATTATCTAATTCAAAACATCTTATTTAGCTACACTTGAAGCGTGTTCAAAACAACTAATCAAATTACATCAAACTGCATCACACACACACAGTAAATGTGTGCATACATGTCCCCAGCACAAAAACTACCCAAAGCTTAAAAATCTCCTTAATTAACCTGTAATAACGCTTCGAACTATTCTAACTGAGTCTTATTCGGCAGTAATGCCTCCTTCTTTGGCTCTTTTAGCTTTAATATCCATGTGAATACGAATCCTTTTTTTGTCTGAACCTGAACGTTTTACAAAATAGTAATGTTCACTCTCCTTTTTAAAGGACTTTCCTAATGAAACAGGTAGTTTAGAGGCTTCACATTCTGTGGCCTGAAAAGGAAGCAGCTCCTGATTACTGAACGTGAACAAAATTATTCAGTTTGAGCAGCAAAACACACCTTCAGCTCAGACCGAAATTTCATACAGTATTTAGTTTATTTGCCTTTTTTTCCAACCCAGTTTAATCGTGTTCAAGAGTCTGTGCCACTTGGAAGCCTGGCTTATATCCCTCTTTAATAGACCAGCATTCAGGAAGACTCGCTCAAACAACAACCTGGTATACCTTCTGTACCCTGCTGTTCTTGTTATGTATTAACAAGTTGCTTTAAATTAGTCCTCTCCAGTTCATTCATTCAAAATGAGTGTGTAAAACAGACTATATATATATGTCAACTATAAAATATAAATTCATTACTGTAGGCACATATAGAAAAGGTTGTTCAGGAAATGCAGACTTTTTTGCTAACAGCCTTACAAGCTTGCAGGTGTGATCAATAGTCAATGGCACTTTTATCATGTTTGGTATTTGTTGAAATGGGAGGTTATTTAGATTTCTCTTTACTTGTTTTTGTTCTCGTGGTCTACATCATACCCTGCTGTGTTTTTGCAGGCTGGGCTCTGAGAAGTCCGCCTCACCTTGCTGAGTTTCTCGCCGTCGCTGTGTGGGATGAGTGTTTTTAGTGACTGGAAGCCGGCGTTAATGCTCTGCATGCGCCTGCGCTCGTTGCTGTTGGCGATCTCCCTGCGAATTCGCCGCTCCTGGTCCCGCGCCGTCTCGGGGGTGAGGGGGATGTTCGCTAAACTGAAAAAAATAAATAAATAAATAAGAATTATGGTTCATCCTGTGACAATAATAAAAATCCCCGAAACACCTCAGTCTCGTGGAAACAGAAACCTTGATTTTTTTTTTTTTTTTAAGACCAATCACTTTATAAACTTCTGTTCTTTTGTGCTACTTCAGAAAAACCAAGACATTTCTGCAGGAAACCTGCAAATTTCCCTCACAGAAACTCTGCATCTCAATCATCTCGCATCTGTGTGGAGGTTCTCATGAGAGCTCTGTGAAAATTCTGCCACCTTTATGGAAGGAAAAATTCAAATCATAATTGAACTTGTACTGACGGAGCATTTCTGTGAATTTCTAAA
The DNA here is from genome assembly GCA_037576975.1 of Alestes dentex. Classification (NCBI taxonomy): domain Eukaryota; kingdom Metazoa; phylum Chordata; class Actinopteri; order Characiformes; family Alestidae; genus Alestes; species Alestes dentex. Next base: position 4,346,136 of record JBBIGA010000027.1, on the reverse strand, counting down.
GAAAATCTTTGTGATGTTGGACACACTAAAATCAAATACAATGATCTGAAAAATCAACTGATGCAAAATCAAAACTAAGCAGCATTTAAAGTCAGTTGCACCACTCTATGGTGTAGGCCTACTGTTGTACAGCCATGGAAAAAAATAAACGTGCTGAATGGTTCTTGCTTGTGTAGTCTGTGGGAGTGTGTCTGTGTAAAACGTGCATGTCACTATTTTATATACTATTGACCACATTTGATTCAAAATTCCAAACAAACAAATGTTTGGAGAAAAAAAAACTAATAATACATGTAAATAATTTATTATACCTTGGAAATGTAAAACTACACAACGCTCAATTATTTTACAACAGCAACAATTAAAGCAGTGATGTTAAGAGCAGAGTGTGTGTGTGTGTGATTCTGTTTCATCCATCAGAAACTGAATCAGGAGTGAAGCTGCTGGAATGCAGACCATAGAAAAACTGCTCTACACACACTACTGCACTCACAACACATATGGAGGAGTTTCTTTTTTTTTTTTTTACACAGTTCACACTGCAGTAGTTCAGAAATGAACAGCAGTCTGTGCATTTTACACACACACACACACACACTGCCACAAACTGTACAAACAGTGGGCAGAAAAAAATGGAAATGTGGTCTCATTGTTTTTCATGGCTGTATTTTAAATTTATCATTTGAACTCTACATAGAGCACTGACATGAATTCAGAAAAAAACAGTAACAATGCCTGAGAGGAATAAGGAAAGCCTTTGCAGTTTGTTCAGGTGTGCATTTAGGTGTGCTTCACAATGCATTCCCACCGAGAGTACTCAATACTTTATTGAAATATTATATTATACTGAAAAGTAAAACGTTTTGCTTTTCCCTTAGACTTAATCCTAAAACTAATAAAACTAAACCCACAGGGACCAGACAGGGTCGTTCTTCAAAAACACACTGAAAGATCAGGGATGTCGGACAGGTGTGCAGTAAACCTGACTGCATGACTAACGACTCCTGGGCCTTAGAACCAGAATCAGTACAGACACATAAAAGCTCATTTCTGTAAGACCTGATAACGACAGTTTATTATAAATCTCTGGAAATGCTCGAGCACCTCGTTTTTCTTTCATCTGAACACGTGACCAGTGCTGCCTTTCAACATGAACCACGTGGTACTACTCGAAAACGAATACTACATTTCCCACAATGCCCGTGGCCGTGTTAGCCCCGCCTCCCTCTCGAAAAAGGATTGTAGACGCATTGAGGGCCTGCCGCCCCCCTCCACCCCCCATTAAAACACTCATTAATGTCTCCGTGTTTCTCTCTCTTTATCTCTCTATGCTCCGAGCAGAACCCCCTCCCCGGTTCGGATCTGTTCGGGAGTGTTTGGTGTATGTGTGGTACTGGTGTTGGTTCCGGTTTGACCCAGTCTGGGCCAGGCCCGCTGTGTGCGGCTCCATGCGGTGGGGGGGGCAGGGACCCGCACACATAGACCCGCACACTGCCGCACATCGACGCGATGTCGGTCCAGAGCGCGCACTCCGGCCCTCGGACCGGCAGAACCGGGCCTGCGGGTCCGGACGGGTCAGTCCGTGTCGAACAGAACCAGCCCCGCGCGCAGCACGCGCCACCAGCATGGCCGCACTGCCCACAATACCTCCCCCTCCGCACACTGCCGCACACATCCCGCACCTCTCCGAGCTGGGACCCGGTCCGCACTCTCCTCTCCGCCCCGAGACTCCCTAAAGCACACACCAGAACCGAACCGAACCCCCCGCGGACCGCATTAGACGCCCATTGATCCGGAATCGCCTCGCGACACTCCAGCGGCGTGGTGTGCACGAACCACGTGGTTTGTGTTTGTTAGACACTAAATTGATCGATTTCTCCGAGATTTTCGCAAAGTAACAAAAACTCAGAACCGCGCGGGTCTCACCGCGAACCCCCCCACTCCGGACCCGGGTCGGAACCGGGGCTTTATCTCAGAAATCCCGTGTTTACTGCACGAGACCAGTCCGGGTACACAATAACACCCTCTCCCCAGGATCCACTCTGCTGCTCCCAGAACAGTGGAGCGGGTTCTCCCGGAGGTCCAGTAAAAGATTCAGCCGTACCTGCACAGACCCCCGATCACCTCCTTCTCCGTCTTCCTGAAGTGCTGCAGAGAGGGCACCTTCTGGGCTGGGACCATGAAGTACTCCATGCTTCCCTCTCCAGCTCCGAGTCCTCGAGCCTCTAGCGCGCTCCTGGTTCCGAACTCTTTATCACCCGAGAGGTCCGCACGCGAGCGCGCATTTATTTAGAATAATCAGGAAAATAATTAGAATAATCTTCTGGTCTGCAGGCTCGTGCATATGAGTGCAGCGCGAGGAGTTGTAATGTTACTCTACTTCCAGCTGATGGGGTTCCCTCGTAGTGTCTCTCTCTCACACACACACTCTCTCCCTCCCTCCCTCCCTCCTGCGTGCGTGTGTGTGTGTGTTTGCAGCTGATCGGATGTCTTTCAAGGCGGGAAACAGCTGGTAGGATCTCACACAGCTCCAGCAGAACCTTCACTCTGAAAACAAAGCCCCGTTCTCCAGCTCGGTTTACGTTCCAGATTCTCCAGTTTTTGATCTGGAACCGAGAGGGGCAGCTCTGATCACGTCGGGCTGTTTTGTGCCGTTTGTAAGAGTAAAGTGGCCATTTTTATCACACATGCACACACTACACCACACACCACACACCACACACATAGAGAACAGAGTGAAATAATGTATTTGTATTTAACCCATTTAACACGTTTAACCCATTCACCAAGTGAAGCAGTGGGCAGCCCAGGGAGCAGTGTTTGGGGATGGTATTTTTCTCAGGGGGTACCTCAGTGGTGCCACTAGTAGTCATGAGATTCGAACCCACAACCTTCCAATAACAGGGGCTACTCCCTACCAACCAGCCGCTCTAAACCCTGATATGCTGAATGGGGCGCTGTGATGTTGGGGTGAAGTATGTTGGGGCGAGGTGGGTTCTGGTGAAGTATGTGAGGTTGAGGTGTGTTGGGGTGAGGCTGTTCGGGCGGAGAGCAGGAGAACAGTGGCCTGAGCGAACACAAACACGGAGGGGGGTGTGTGGGTGGGTGTGTGGGAGGGTGGAGGGGTGGGGGGGCACTCACAGCCCAGTGTGCACCATTTTAGTTACGTGAAAGAAGGAGGAGGAGCAGGAGAGGAGGGGAGGAGGAGGAGCTGGAGGAGGAGGAGCGGATTACCCCCCCCCTCTTTCTCTCTCTCGCCCCCGCCCCCACCCCCCCTCCCGCCGGTGGGGGCAGATCGGCTGGAACTCGGGCAGGCAAAATGGGAGCAGCTCGGAGAAGCCGGAAGAGTGTGCAGCGGCGCTGTGTGAGGCTGCAGTGTCTGTGTGAGGCTGCAGCGCTGTTTGAGGCCGCTGGGGACTGACCCCTAACCTCCAAGATGATTCCTTTAATGTACTTTATACCACTAGTCCTGAAAATAACACACATCGGGTTTTCTGTAGAAGACAAATTCCACATTACCACGCATCCAAATGATTCCTGAAACGCCAAAAATGGTTTAAAAATGTAAAGCGTCCATTTGTTACATATGAATACACCTGACACCACCACCACCACCACCCCCCACCCCCACCACACACAAATCTTTCTCTGCATTCAACACGTTCACCGAGGGAAGCAGTGTTGGCAGTGTGTGGGGCCGGTACCTTGCTCAAGGGTACCTCAGTGGGGCCACTTGCAGTTCTGGGATTTGAACCCACAACCTTCTGATCACAGGGACAACTCCCTAACCACCAGCTGATTCAAGGCCAAACTCAGCCTTTAGACCTCAGGTAGAGTACGAGGACATTTTTCGGTATTCTAGTAATATACCCAAATACAGGTGTAACCAAATTATTAGCATTTAAAAAAAATACTGATAAATAAGTACTATGTTAAGTAAAACATATTTTGGCCAAATCATTGTTAGTGTGTATTTTGCGTACTTTATTAGCCTGATATTTCTGTAGGTGAAGGTGAAAGGTGAAGTGAGCTCATATGCGTTTGTGGTTACAATTATGTGTCCCAACTCCTCATAATAATAATTTTCAACAATATTTTACACAGATGAATGCTTTGTCATCATAAAGGACAGAAGGAAATGCCTTATAAAAAATAAAAAAAGATTCATTTTCATTAACGAGCTATAACGTGAATACTGTTGATGTTAAGATGTTGACAGTCTTAGTATTACATAATAACCGGTAATTTGTTTGTATAGCACACACTTCTGTGTATACACTGTCAGAAAAAAGGCACTGTACCTTTTTGTTCATTAAGATACAATTTTCCCAATGGAAAGGGGCATATTTGTACCTAGAGGGTGTACTTTTAAAGGGGACCTATTATGCAAAACTCACTTTTAAAAAATATATAATAAAAAGTTATAATAGGTCTAGGGGCTATACAAAACATGTTCATCAACTTCTTTGCACAAAGTCACTCTCACATAAATACATATCACCAGCTTAATTCTTGACAGTTTTCATCCCTTTCAAAACGAGCCGTTTCAAGGCTGTGTCCCTTTTATGCAAATAAGCTGTTGCTGGCCACGCCCCACCCATCCCATGCTTAAGATGCGCGTTTAACTTCTGGATTTTACATTAGAATCCATGTCCTTAACACCAGTGAAAGTGCTTATTTCTTTCTTTCTTTCTTTCTTTCCTTCCATCCCTTCAATCTGTGACAGTGGTCCCAGCCTGTATGGACCAGGCTGAGGGAAGGAAGGGAGGGAGAAAGAGTGAGATACGCTAGGTGGACAAAAGTATTGGGACACTTAACACACGTGGAAAAGGCAGAAAACAGGTGGTATCCAGCTCTACATGTTCGACCCCGAGTCGGACCCAGAGCAAGACGAACACAACACTTCATGTGTGCCGGTAGACATTGCGCTCGGCTTATCCGTGCTCGTAAAACTAGCAGACGTAATGGCAGATCTTTAACTAATCTGGTCTCGGGGCGCAGCGGAGCACTCCTTACTGTATACGTCCACGGGAACAAAACACGCATTTTACGCCGTGATTGGTGTATTTTCATTTCTTTGCCTTAACCAGTAGCGCAGGTTGTTTTATTGTGTTTTGAGCGAGCTGAAAGGGGTTTTGCATAATAGGTCCCCTTTAACCACTTTGACAGTTTCATACCCTTTTCCTGAGAATGCACCAAACACTTCAGCTGACAACATTGATTTGACTACTAGTTAAGATCACGTACGGCTGAAGTGAACTGCAAACGTTGCCCGCTCACACGGTGCTCCGACTCAGGAGGGCACCCAGTCCTGTTTGAATCGAACGGTCTCAGGTTCTGTTTGGTTGTGCCTTCTAAGGCCTGGTTAATAAAACAGTCTGATGCGAGAGAACTGCTTTCAGTATCCAGTGTCATCCAGATAATCATAAAATAATTTTACAGAACATCATCGGTGTAGACAGCTGCATGTCGACAGATTTGGCATGCAGTGAGGCATTTATAAATTCTTTGCAAACTCTGAAACATGAAATCAAAACGTCTGACCCGGTTTTTACAATTCAAGGTGGTTTTTTGGGACTGATGCCCTGATCAGTAACCGGGACGAGCTGAAATGAAATCTGGGAAACTGCCCTCTAGTGATTCCAGGGTGATTCGGTTTCAATTGCAATTATTCCTATATTAAAATATAGACTTCCGTGCAAATGCGCTGTCTAATGCTCTTTACTATTGTTAAAACTAATGTGATACAAAATACACTATACATTATTTGTAGCTGGAAAAAAAAATAAAACAGTAAACATATAATAGAGCCTAAAATAGCAAGCCAAACTCGTGCTGAAAAATCAGACCATTTTAATCTCCTCTTTATATGTTGTGTCAGTTTTATAAGCAACATCCCCCTGCATCCTCAGGCTAATAACTTGTCAGGATACTGGGAAAATTTCTATTAAAGTAAAGTAAAGCTGCCCCTTACAGTCACACGTGGACACACCATAGCACACAGTGTGAACATTAACCCATTCACCAAGTGAAACATGGGGCTGCCACCAACAGGGGGCGTCCGGGGAGCAGTGTGTGGGGACGATACCTTGCTCCAAGGTACCTCAGTGGTGCCTCTAGCAGTCCTGGGATTCAAACCCACAACCCTCTGACTGCAGGGGCAACTCCCTAACCACCAGGCCACCAACTGCACCAGTAATGTGAAGGAAAGGATTCTGAAAGACAATGCAACACGAGTTGCTAAACCTTGCTAAAATGACCCATTTTTACATATGCTTGCCCTGAATTGAGTACCTGTTGAGGGTTGGTGTATGGAAGGTGTTTGGAGTGTGTGTGGAAGGTGTATTCAAGGTGTTTAGAGGGTGCGTGGAAGGTGTTTGGAAGGTGTGTGGAAGGTGTATTCAAGGTGTTTAGAGGGTGCGTGGAAGGTGTTTGGAAGGTGTGTGGAAGGTGTATTGAAGGTGTTTAGTGGGTGTTTGGATGGTGTTTGGAGTATGTAAGGAAGGTGTTTTAAGGGTGTTTGGAGGGTGTGTGGAAGGTGTTTAGAGGGTGTTTGGAAGATGCTTCCAGGGTGTATGGAAGGTGTGTGGAAGGTGTATTGAAGGTGTTTAGAGGGTGTTTGGAAGGTGTTTGGAGTGTGTATGGAAGGTGTGGAGGGTGTATTTAAGGTGTTTGAGGGGTGTGTGGAAGGTGTTTAGAGGGTGAATGGAAGGTGTTTGGAAGGTGTGTGGATGGTGTATTTAAGGTGTTTGGAGGGTATATGGAAGGTGTATGGAAGGTGCTTCCAGGGTGTTTGGAAGATGTATGGAAGGTGTTTGAAGGGTGTGTGGAAGGTGTTTACAGGTTGTTTGGAAGGTGTATGGATGATGTGTGGTGGGTGTGAGTAAGGTGTATGGAAGGTGTGTGGAAGGTGTTTGGAGGGTGTGTGGAAGGTGTATGGATGGTGTGTGGTGGGTGTGAGGAAGGTGTATGGAAGGCGTTTGTAGGGTGTTTGGAAGGTGTATGGAAGGTGTTTGGAGGGTGTGTGAAAGGTGTTTACAGGTTGTTTGGAAGGTGTATGGATGATGTGTGGTGGGTGTTTGGAAGGTGTATGGAAGGTGTGTGGAAGGTGTTTGAAGGGTGAGTGGTGAGTGTATGAAAGGTCTGTGGAAGATGTTCGGAGGGTGTATGGAAGGTGTTAAGGGTGTGTGGTAGGTGTTTGGATGATGTATGGAAGGCGTGTGGAAAGTGTTTGGAGGGTGTCCTAAAGGTGTTTGGAGAGTGTGTGGAAGATGTACTGAAGGTGTTTGGAGGGTGTGTGAAAGGTGTCTGGGGGTGTTTTTGGAGGGTGTTTGGAAAGTATATATTAACGCGCGCTAGGATTATGTTTTTGGCTCCTGCTCTCCAGCAGCCCGCTCCTTGTGCGCATGCGTAGAACTGTGTCCGTCCCCCCCGTCCCTTTAACCAATCGGGCTGTGAGTCCAGCCCCCCCTCCCCCCCACCCCGCGGTGAGGGAGGAGGCTCCGTCAGGCTGGGTCTGGTAAGGGGGGCTCCAGTGTCCCTCCGCCCGAGGAGAGGGAAACGATCTGGCCAGCCCGGCTCTGTCGGCCCCAGCGGAGGGGAGAGGCCGGATCACCCGGGGCTGCAGCAGGACAGCACGAACACAGCACCACAGTAACCCCGCTGCAGGGAGACATCATCCGGACACGGAGCGAGAGGAGCCCCCTCCCCATCCTCCTCGCGACAGCTCTTCTCTCTCTCGCCCCCCCCTCTAGAGGACAACCACCCCTAGAAGACCCTCTGGACCAGCTCTACCGGGCGGTGCACCTTGTCTCCGAAGAAACCGACAACGACACACTCTGTCTGTTTTGGTGACCATCGTTCTGCTCTGTTCTCCTCTCTGTTCTTCTCTTCTCTTTTCTCCTCTGTTCCTCTCTCTTCTCCTCTGATCTTCTCTGCGTTTGGACCACAGACCTTGTCTGGATCGCTGGCTGTTTTCAGGACTGAGGAAAATTTCCTCCCTCGAGAAGAAAATAATCCGGACGTTTTGTGGTTGATCAGTTTTGTGTGACTCAATATCGGCGTTTTTTTAAATGTTTTTTTTCAAAGACGGGTTGAGGTTCTGGTCAGTTTTCTGGTTCCGAGCCATGGGCCGGCCGGCCGCTGCAGCCCCCTCGGTTCCGAGTGCGCCCTGACCGGGGAGACTCCTGCGCCGACACCGGACTGAATCTGGGAAATCTGGGAAAAAAGTTTCGGGAGGAGAGCACCGCTTCGAGGTGGAACCGTCTTGGCCATTTCCAGAAGATTTCATCAAAGGTAAGAACTCGGAGACCCCGAGGTGTCAGATATCTCGGCAGGGTTACATCACTGGCCGCGTAGGAGGCGCCGGATCGCTGTCAGCCCGGGAGACTGAACACGTCGCCAGTGTCTGGGTGTCTCCAGGACGTGTGACAGTCGGTTCTGGACGGTAAATTACCTGTTTTTTCAAATCCATTCTCTGATGTTTGGTTTGATTTTCACGGTTCTCGGTCTGGGGGTCTGGGGCCCTGAGTGACAGGCCCTCAGGGGTCTGTGACTGGGCTGTCTGCCCCTGAGGGAGCTGAGAGTGAGGCATCAGCCAGGGCTCACCATAGGCCGACCAAGGCGTCGCCCAACCCCCGGGAGCACACTGCTCCTGCGGCCAGAGCCTCAGAATGTCTGTTTGGACCAGTATTAACTTCTTGTGACTGTCACACAAACACAGAAAGAACCGAAACCTTCATGTTCCGTTCTGTTGCGCCGACAGCCTTATGGGCATTGATGATGTGCAGTGGATGAAAGGCTGTTTTGGTCTAATTAGGCAATTCCAACGGCCCTGTGTTAATTGTGTGGGCTTTGAGATTGGGTTTTGGAACCGAGTCCGTCCTCATTGGCGGTCACACATGGCTCTATTGATACACAGGCCGTCTGCCAGGAGGAGGTTAATCAGCTGAAAGAGGGGCTCAGTGGGAACAAAACACACATGAATATACAGTAGTGGTTGAAAGTTTGTGAACTCCTTAGAATTGCCTATATTTCTGTTTAGATATGTCCTAAAGCAAAACCAGATGTTCAAACAAGTGGCCTAAAAGTAAAGCGTACTTTCACACCTACCTTGTTTGGTCAGGAACTTCAGGAACTCTTCAGTCAAAACAAAATAGCAGGTGTGAAAGGTGCCTCAAACCTCTGTCCAGACCAAAGGACCAGACCAGAAGAGGTGGTCTCGGTCTGGGTCAAACTGAACCCAGGTTTGGCTCAGTTGCAGTGTAAAAACACCCTTCCTGAATGGTTTGAACTTTCAGACAAGTGACAGGAAATTATGGTAGACAATTGCCATCCATTAAACAATAGAAGAAGAAAAAGAACCGAAACAGAAGTAAAAATAAGTTGCGATAGCACGTGTGGAGAGGACTATACAAAGTATTGAATTGTAATTTGCTATTTATAACAACAACGATAATAATGATTCCTAACCACAATTATAAATAACAATGATTAACGTTAATGGGAGTATTGCTATAAAAGTACAGTGGCAACAAAATAAATGTTCATTCATTTTTCTCCATTCAAAAGGAAAACGCTTCCCTCAAACACACCCACGTCAGAGAGTTGCCCGTAAACAAACCAATCAATGTCAACGATAGGAAGATGTAGCCACGTAGATGATGGTGACAAGACGTAAGTTTTGTGAAGTTCTTTAGTGTGCTTGCGAAATCCCAGTGTTAAATCAAAGCTGATCAGATCAAATGTATACGAATGGTTAAAGAGAACAAAAATATTATGCCTGGCCATTTATTTATTGAGTAAAATGTTCCAATTTTACACATCGGTTGGTGGCAAACATATGTGAACCTTTGTGTTTTACTATCTGGTGTGACCTCCTGGTGCAGCCATAACTGTAGCTACTGCTTGGAGGAATTTAGCCCATTCCTCCAAACAGAACAGCTTCAACCTTCTGCTCGCTTCAGGTCCTTCTGCGACATGCTGTTTGGTTAAGGTCTACACTTAGACTCAGGCATTCCAAAGCATTAACATTATTCTTCTTTAACCTCAGAAGAATGGCTTGTGCCCTTGGTGACTTTCTCTTGAGATTCGGTTTAAGGACAGATGTCCTGATGTTTTCCTTTAGAGTTCACTGGTAAAATTCAGAAATCACAGCTGCCGAATTGGCCAGTTAATCATGAATGATTGCAAATTTCCCACTTGTGGGACTAATAAAGGTTTATCTTATCTCAAGCTGTCCAAATGTGGCAGATAGGCCCAAACCATAATACTACCACCACCGTGTTTCACAGATGGGATATTCTGGAATACAATATTTTCTTCCTCCAAGCATAGCGCTTCTTGTTTTGGTCTCATCTGTCCAGAAAACAGTTTCCAGTAGCCTTCTGGTTTGTCTGCATGATCTTTGGAGTACTGTAGACAGGCGACAATGTTGTTTTTGGAGAGAAGTGACTTTCCCCTTGCAGTCCTGCCTTTTGTGTCTGTGTGAAATCTGTCGATGTTTTAGGTCAAATGTAAGCAGAAATACAGAAAATTCTAAAGTGTTCATACATTGCTAGCACATTTGGATCAGGTGACTAGTTTGCTGTTCTGATGTATTTCACCTGGTTGTTTCTGTTGATGTTAAATGAAGGCTTGAAGCTCGAGTAACGCTCTGTAGGGTCTCTCTGCCACTGGAATGGTACCTCTAAGGTCAATGTCCTCAGTAGCTTTAGTTAGCGTGCATTATTGTACATGTTGCATTGCCTGTATTTGCCCATTCTTGATTCTATTTTTTTTTTTTGTAAAAACAGTTAATTAATTCGTGTATGTTCCCCCTGGGGAAGCAAATGTAATGTACCTTTAAAATTTATGGAAGGTACACAGAAGTTTTCAGGGCACATTTACACATTGTTTGTACCTTGGGGGGCCCACAGTACCTTTTTTTTCTGGCAGTGGTAAAAGAAAGTTTTGCATGGCTTGGTCAGGAAAACTTGGTGAACCTTGACTGCACTTTGACCCCCCTTCTAACCTCTTTCACGTTCATTTACCTTTGTTCATATTTTCACTGAGAGTTACGGGACTCGTTTTATCTTAGACTGAAACTGACCTGATTCACACAGATTATGCACTTTTGTGTTTATGTGTGTGTGTGGGGGGGTGGGGGGTGGGGGGTGGGGACTCTGTTCAACAAACGTCTTATGTTATTGCTCTGAGTTCTGCTTGAACGTATGTGTTTTTCCAGCTGGGTGCTGTGTGTCCTGATATCTTCTAATGTGAACTGATTTATAGACAGATGCCAATCCATTTCAATGTGTGAGAAGCAGAGAAAAATCCTTAAAGAATCATTTTTCACTTACCAGTGAGGACGATTTCATACAATAGGAACTACAGCAATCAAAGGCAGCAATGAAAGTTTGAGAAATATGAGACCTTCGGCAACACCAAGAGCTTGGAGGGCCAAGCAGGGGGCCTGGCTTACAAACTCTGTTTAGAAAGCGAGGCCAAAGCAGACCCACCCTGAAGAACTGCAGTGAATAAATGCCCATTAGGCAGTCTGCTGCTTAATGGGTGAAAAAGGGGCCCCAAATCTGGTCACAGCTCATGGGGAGGGAAAGATGGAGAGACGAAAGACAGGGCGAAAACATACAGCATTCTCATCAACACGCTTTCACTGTTATATCAAGTTCAAAACAGCTATTTATGGTTGTGTCTATGCACTAAGGATGTTAAGGACTAAGGATAGTCTCAAAAACAAGTGCGTTGAACATATTTATTAAAAACACAATCTATGTACGTGTGTAAGTGCTTAAGACAGTCCTGTAATACAACACCTCCAGTCTGGAGACTGATCTGAGTGTAAAGCCTGAGCAGATGAGTGGTTGTCTTGGTTGGGTTCCATTTCTGCACGGGATTACAGTCAGGCAGCAGGAGGAGAGGGATTCAGGCAGTCGTTGTATTGGAGCACTACAGACAAAAAACACTTCCACTAATAGCAGGATGAGAAAAGTTCAGTCACACCATTTTCCGTTTTCATCAGTTTGAAATTGCCAGCCTGCTCACACACCTTCCAGGATCTCAGGGTGGGCAGCTGGATCACTCTCTCAGTTTGTCATATACTGCCAAGTAACTTGTGTGGCCTACAGACCAGCATTCAGACGTTTTCAGCTGTGCTATCGGTATGAACACGGGTTTATGGCTTCTATAAACATCTGAAGTGTGACTGAAACATTCACATTCTAGAAGTTTATGCAAGTCATGTTATGTTAGAACTGCCCGTAGTTGTGTCTGGACAGTGCAAATCAAATAGTCCAAGCATTTAATACGTTTAATGTGGCCTTGCATTAAGCAGAAATAGGCTCAACTTCAGATTACAGACAGGTCTAGTGTGTAGTGTTGGAGGTTCATTTAAGGTGTTGTTGTGAGTGAAGGTGGAGGGATGGCAGGTCATGATAAAACAGTCCTTGGTCAGTAGTCAGAAAACACCACAGTGAGGCGGCTGAGGAGGTTTTGGCTGTTCCTGCTGTTCTCAGTTTCAGTACTTTGTACCCCAGTGCAGACTTTGTCGTAGTTGTGAACATCACTCTGCATTTATACATCATAAATAAAGAACATACTACATTGTCCACTCTAAGAACTAGTGTCATTTTTAGCTGAGGAGCACAGAAGGCACATGGCCTGCAGCGGAGTGGTGTTTTTGCAGAAGGAGTCCGAGCCGATACGAGAGCAGAGGCCCGAGTCAGAAACCCTGTATGGGCCCAGTACGAACTGCCCTCCCTGGCGGGGTTCAGACCATGCATTCTTCTCCAGTTAAACCCTAACCACTAATCACAGCACGGTCTCACCGTTTCCTCTTGGAATGACTCCTTCTTGTCCACATGTTTTTGAGAGTCTGACCCCACCCCAAACAAGAATAGCACCCCCACCACCCCTTAAAGTACCTTGATGGGACAGCAGTGAACGATATGTGACCCAGGCTCTCCATCCACTCTTATTCTACTGAGGCTCTGGTAGATCCCATCCAAAATAAATACTGAGTTCTGTGCCTTAGACCAGACCGCTGACATCCCTCCTCTCCCACTTTTCCTCCTTCTCTCTCTCTCTTTCTCTTTATTTCTCTTCTATACCTCTCCTTCCCTTCATATTACTGGAATGAGCGATTTCTCAACCATGAAAGCAAAGCCAAAAGTCACCAGAAAGTACAGGAACCAAGACGAAAGCTCATATCCACAGACCGCTCTACAGGTGAAGGAAGAAAACATCTTTTTAATTTCATTTCAGTGTTCATTTGTCAGTAGTTTTTCATACAGTGTAAAGGTCGGCTGGGATGTTGCTGTTATATGATATTGTGCTCTCACTGTTGTCTCACCAGCGACTAAATTAAGTTCTTAGGAAAAGTGAAGGAAATGTGAGCAGAAGCTCCGCTCTGGAAGTCTGAAGCGGTGTTTATGTCTGTGTAGCCTGTACGGCTCCAGATAGCCACATCAGCAGGACTGGTTTTACGCTGTGAGCAGTTTGCATTGTAGTGTACTACTCCATCCTGAAAGCTCCTGCAGTTAAACCGGAGGCACAGCTGTTTTGTATTATAATTTACTTGCTTGGCCCACACCCTGGATTCTCCAGAATTACCCACAATAGTTCTGCCCAGCTACAATGAGCAAGCAGCGACTTCAGAAAGTGTGTGCATATAAGACAAGAAAAGAGAGAGAAATGGAGGGTGGGAGAGGACCGGGGAAAGGAGCGAGGCATTTCAGAAACAGAAACAAGTTTCTCTCAAGTCTGGGCTTGGCGCTCTGTCTGGGCAAATCCAGTCCCGCCGGGGAGTGTAGGTCCTGAGTCTGGAGCGTCCTCCTATTTTCCATGACCCCCTATTTCAAACATTTCTTTCACAGCAATTATCATGGAGCGTTGTGAAGAAAAACCTGGATTAAAT
>JBBIGA010000027.1:4266268-4286055 GCA_037576975.1 Alestes dentex | reverse complement strand
GAAAATGTAAAGGTAAACCCGTATTTGTACTGTACAGTTTACACTGAACTCCTGCAGTGCTAGAATGTAAATACCAATGTTGCCCCTGTATAGACTGTACTGTAATTCATGCACACCCATTTTCTTTGGTATGCACTTTCATTTTCTTTGGTAGAAGTAGGTAAATACAGTAAAAAATTTATTTAATTTACTGTAATAAAAATACAGGGCTTTGAGAAGAAAAACTTGAGACGCTCTCGTGTTCAATTATTAGGGTTTATTCAGAAGAGTACTGAGGACACTTCTCAATAAGAGTACTGAGTACAGTATGGGCGAGACTGTGAGGAGTGGTGGGTGCCTGAGGACAAGATGAGCATCGCTTCAAGACAAACTAACAGACACATTCATACCCTCTAGCCCCAAGACAATGTTTAAAAATCAAAGTTAACCAAGAGGATGCTTGTTTTACTTCATGTTTTTATTTGGGTACCTCTTATTAAAGCTATAGACCAACATGCTAACCTACAAAAAAACCCCAGAAACGCCCATTTTCAGAACCCCCATGTTTTGAATGAATGACTAATAATGAGCGTATATGTAGCAAAATGAATAAATATCAACCCAAAAACAGCTGCATTTTTATATTAAACACGTATTATTAAAATAACAGTGTAAGCATGTAAGTATAAAAGGCTCACAGATCAGCATGCCTTTGGGAGGCATTAACATCCTGAAGATAAAAAACAACCAAATAAATAAGAGCCACACCCACTGGATTAATTGGCAATAAATAACAGTGGCCCCCTGGTGTGCTGTGAAGGTACTGCAGGTACACATTTTTTGTGTTTGCAATTTTGTAATGAACTTTGAAATTGCCATCAAATATTTATGATTAAATGCTTATAACTTATAATATGTATATATTTACCATAACATATAAAGCAATTGGATTAAAATGACATATCTGACCTTCATCTGATCCAGGACATATCTTACATAGTTGAGTAATTGTGATTGACAGAATACCTTTTCATGAATTTCCTACATTTGTTGCTTTACAAACTGTTACATGTGTGTCGATGAATTATTCATGTGCACTGCATTGCTGTATTCTCAAAGAATTCTTTTGTTTACGAAATAAAATATTTTCCTATAATAACAAAGAGAAAAAGGCAAACAGTTTGTGTCATCATGAGATAATTATGTGTTGATTAGAGTGATTAAAGGTTTGGGTGTGCTGCATTTTCAGATTGAAAAATAGGCCGTGATATTCTGGCTCTCTACTGAATAAACCTCCACTTGCCGACTGGCTTTATGTACTAAAATGCTAAAATGGCACCAGTTCTTTGTATCTAACCTTAGTTTTTAACATTCTAAAGCCCTGCCTGCTAGACATGCTTGTGTTTGCTACATTTAACCATTAATATCTACTGATTTACTTCAATAGGTAAATCTGTGAGCTTTTCTCACCCCTGGAGTTGTGTCTTACCGGCTGGTGCTCTCTTTAGGCAGGATGTAGGACAGTTCCGCCCCAGCACTGCTCTCCAGCGTGGCGTTGGGAACGTACATTTGGATCAGGCGGGTGATCTCTGATATATTACACAATGCATCCTTTACTATCACCATGTGGTATCCAGCACCTGCAGGACACATGAAAATGTGTAACTAATGCTTTGGTGTGCTCTCAAAATACCTTTTCCACACGGAATCTATGTTTCAGCTACCATATTTGTTCTTGAGGAAGAGTGGGGAGCCACAGCACTGGAGCTCCCCGCCAGCCATGATAGCAATGCGGTCTCCCAGCAGGTCCGCCTCATCCATGAAATGTGTGGTAAGGAGGATGGTGCGTCCGCGCTTCTCCCCCTGCAGCAGGTCCCAAGTGGCTCGTCTGGCTGATGGGTCCATACCTGAAGTGGGTTCATCTAGCATTACCACCTACAAAATAAAAACAAGCAACCACAGAAGGTCAGCAAAATGAAAGCAGCACCATGCATCTCGGGAACAGTAAAGCTAAACAGAATCTGCTACAGCCCAGGCTGACATGTCTTTGCATGATATCATTTATAATCCAGAAAATCAAGACAGCTGTAGCTACAAATTATGAGAGAACTGAGAACCCGGAGAGTTCAAAGTAATGTCAAAAGGTTGAAATTACTATGAATTACCCAACACAGTTTGACCATACTGAGTTTCATTAATTTAGCTTTAAAAAACACATTCAGTAATCAACCCTAACATTAAAGCCACCTGTCTGTTTGGTAGGTCCCACCTGTGCTGCCAAAACAGCTCTGACCCTTCAAAGCATGGACTCCACAAGACCCCAAGAGCATGCTGAGGTATCTATCACAAGACCTTAACAGCAGATCCTCTTAAGTCCTGTTAGTAGTCTTGTTGAGCGGATTCTAGTTTGTCCAGCACATCCCACATATGTGTGGAACCTACAATGCACTGTGTTTTGACACCTTTCTATCACAGGCAGTATTAACTTTTACAGTAATTTGTGCCACTGTAGTAGTATTGAGTGACTGGACCAGAAGGGCTGGCCATCGTTCCCCATGGGCATTAGTGAGCCTTAGGCACCTACGACCCTGCCACCAGTCCACCAGTCAGGGTTAGAACACCTTCGGTAAATACTAACCACCAGACCGGACACTGCACAAAATCATCCTTTAGCCCTTGTCAAAGTTACTCTGATTATTAAGCGTGTCCATTCTTCCCGTTTCCAACACATCAGCTTCAAGAATTGTAAAGTATAAAGTAAAGTGACCATTTTGTCATACATGAACACACCATAGCACAGTGTGAACAGCACGAAATTCTTCCTCTGTATTTAACCCATTTAACTCATTTAACCCAATTATCTCATTTAACACATTTAACCCATTTAACTCATTTAACCCATTTAACACATTCAACATATTCACCAAGTGAAGCAGCAGGCAGCCAGGAACTCAGTGCCCGGGGAGCAGTGTGTGGGGTAGCAGTGTGTGGGGACGGTACCTTGCTCAAGGGTACTTCAGTGGTGCCACTAGCAGCCCTGGGATTCGAAAACACACCCTTCTGGTCACAGGGCCAACTCCGTAACCACTAGACCACCAGCTGCCCCCCGACTGACTGTTTACTTGCGGCTTAACATATCCCACCTCTTGACAGGTGTAACTGTCAAGAGGTGGGATATGTTAAGCTGCAAGTAAACAGTCAGTTACTGGGTGCCTTGAATCAGTTTTAAGAACCAGCCAGTGTTCCCACTGAGAACGACGGAACTACTGTGTAAGAGGGTGCAGGCCTTCCTGGGACTGAATCAGACCAGGAAGTCCACTGCATGTAAACAGTGGCGAACTGAAAGCATTACTCATGGGCTGTGGATACTTTATGCTGTTCTAAATCAAACACCCCAAAAACTGTAAATACAAAATGAAACTGTTATTTAGCAGATGCTCTTATCCAGAGCAAAAAAGTGCAAGCCTTAGAAGCCAAAGCGATACAGAATTACTGCATTCATACATGGCTTAGGACACAAGAACACCACCAGAGCTTAATATAGTTAAATAAATAATACAGTGAATCATGTGGGACTTCTGAGCAAACAAAAGGGAAAATGTTGCAGAAAAGCACAGAGAGAGAGCGAAAGAGTGCAGAAAGCTATTAACCTAGGTATTTCCTGAAGTGGTGGATCTTTCAGAATTAGTGGAAGGAATTCAGGGGGTTCATTACGAATTCATTCTGCCAGTGAGGGGCCAATAATTACGAGTATGATTTCTCCCAAGATAACATTCTAACAGCCTTCTTAATCAGCTGAACACCAGCACGGTCTGGTTCGAGATTAGTCACCCCACTCATCAGGGGTCTTTGCATGCTGTCATGTGTGGCTGACCTTAGAATCTCCAATGAGAGCAATTCCAATGGAGAGCTTCCGTTTCATTCCTCCTGAAAGTGTCTTTGATCGTGCATTCCTCTTGTCCTCCAGGTTCAAGATCTGGATGATGCGATCCACTTCACTTGGAATGTTCTCACGGGGGTAGCCCTTTAGCTGGGGAGAAAAACAGGACCAAAAAAATCAAGCAAAAAATAACTGCCACAATTAACAATGTTCATGTTAATTGCAGCTTTCAAATTATGTTTATTCACAAGATCACAATATCAGTCACCCTACAATAACAGCTGCTCATCTGGTCATTCTTTGTTGCCATTTTGCAACAGAAATTAGTAACAACGCGCAGTTAGGGAGCGACAGAGCATCTCCAGCGTCACCTGGGGCAGCAGAAGTTAAGAATGACAGGCTGGTTGCTTCTTGTACCCTAGTGCTTATAACTTTCCAGGCGGCTGGCAAGCAGACGGGAAGTACCTGAGTGTAGAACAGCAGGTGTTCTCGCACGGTGAGGTTGTCGAAAAGCACGTCGTGCTGCGGGCACAGCCCGAGGCTGCGGCGGATCAGTGCCATATCCTGACAGATATCATAGCCATTAATGTAGGCTCGGCCACTGCTGGGAGGAAACAGGCCTGGCAGAAAAGGGACAAAATAAGGACGGCAACAGGCAGGGAAAAAATCTAACGACAATATAACTGTTGTGGAGCAATAGGTATAGGTATTTTACGTCTATCACTGACAAATTCACAATCATAAATGATGTATACTTTACTCTGCACTTAACCCATTCACTAAGTAAAGCAGCAGGCAGCCAGGAACACAGCGCCCGGGAAGCAGTTAAATGGATTAAATGGGTTTAATGGGTTAAATGCAGGGAAAGAATACATGAATACACTTTGTCATACGTGAATACACTTTACACTCAGCATATGATAGCTTGAGACGTAGTTTTGTTTATCAATTAAACATCTCACCAGTCAGCATGGACAGTGTGGTGGTCTTCCCAGCTCCATTGTGTCCCAGAAGCACAGTGATCTGACCTTCAAACATGTTCACAGTGAGATCCTTCACTGCCTCTTTGGATTTATTGCCCACTTTGAAAACCTGTAGGAGACAAAAAAAAACTGTGAATGATTGCTTTGTTTCAACTAGTCTGATTCCATAAGCCTGAG
The DNA here is from genome assembly GCA_037576975.1 of Alestes dentex. Taxonomy (NCBI): domain Eukaryota; kingdom Metazoa; phylum Chordata; class Actinopteri; order Characiformes; family Alestidae; genus Alestes; species Alestes dentex. The sequence continues at coordinate 4,281,036 of JBBIGA010000027.1, read as the reverse complement.
GAGGAGAATAAAGAACAACAAGCTTATCAAATGACACCAACCTTTGGTCAGACTAACTTAGCACAACAAATGTACAGACAACGCTGTATTCCCTCTAAATAAAGCTAAAGTTGGTCATGACATACACTCGTGTCACAGGGTACCTTGGCTAAGTGTTTGATCTTGACTCCTGAAACCAGTCCAGCTGGCTCCTCTTCAAAGTACTCGCCCTTCAGGGCCTTCTCCGCATCCTCCTCTTCTTCCTTTTCTTTAACTAGGGCAACTCGAGGGATGCTGCACCAGTAGGAGGGCTGTTGGAGGAATAGTCAGAGCATGTACCTTGTGCATACTGTGAAACAATTGTTTCATCTACAATTAAATAGGAAAGATGGCCCATCTGGGAACACTCACGTGCCGCCGGTTTTAGAAAAGACATTTGGACAGAACTGGTAAATATTTGCTACGCTCTCAGAAAAAGTCACTGGGCTGGTACCCTTCGAGGCACAAGGGCATTTCTACAATACCTTAAGCAAGAAACAATAACTGTACTATATTGCACTGCGCTGACTTCATACACCCTGTCTGATTCCACTTTTATATTATATGAAATAGGTACCAGCCCCTTTCCCCTGAGGAAGTGAATATAGTGCACACAGCTTGACCTTAGGCACCACTGTTGTGTATTCGACGGTACACTTACAAAGTTTCTACCATGGTGAGTAAAAACCTCGAAATATAAGCAAATGATTATTTGCGTCATTATAAATTCCTTTTCTACTTGTTTGTACTTATTCAAAGTAAGTGTGCAGACAACAGAAATCTCGGTGTATACACGTGTATAAACTAATTCGGCCTGATGACACTACTCTGACTAGACTTCTCCAAAACATGATAATGTTGTTCCCAGGACTGAGGGTTTAGAAAAGAGAGAATTAAATAAACAGACAGTCTCAGAGGGTGTAACATAAATGTCCATTGTCTCCCTGAACCCTCCACCACAGCATCTCCATCTCAATAGGCGCCTCAATATCGATCAGCACTGGACGCGGTCTCCCTCTAACGCACTGAGCACCACTCACAATAGCAAAACTGTCCCCTCACGTCACCCACTGCTAGATCCTACCAGGGAAAGGAAAATATTATACCTAGCACACAGCCAGACTCAAGTAAGATGCGAATGGTTTTCCCACTGAGACACGCATTTCCAGTCTTTCAGGTCTCGTGTTGTAACTGCACAAAAGCAGTGTGACTTTTTTATCAGGCCCTTCATCACTGAATACTGCACTGCATGTGTGAGAAGCATCAGCAACGTACCAGTATGAAAAAGTACCATGGCCGTGGCACTCCATATTCACCCGGGAAGACGGCCTCCACATACCAGGTCACCAGGCAGTACAGTAACGTGTCTAGCAGCAGCAGCCCCAAAACCTGGGCCAGGGAAAAGTCATCATCCACGGTCACCGGCTCAAACAGGTTACTCCACTGGATCCCTGTGCCTGATTTTAATGGAAAATAGAGGGACATGGGGCCACTCAAAATAGGACCAGAGAAACACATTTTTGAATACATTTATACAATTTTCTCATATTTATTCTCTGTACATCAGACACAGCATCCAGGCAAGCACAACTATTTTTTTTGGGGGGGGGCATGAAAAGCATTGTGATTTTGATTTAGTGAACCATTCTTTTTGGAATTTGTGAAATATACATGAACAAGTTACAAAGGAAAACAAAGAAGGAGACCATGAGGGAGAACAGTGCCTAACCTTTGCCTTCAAACATGCCAATAAGCTGGGCTCCCATAGCCATGGCGACGTTGGAGATGAGGCAGGCGGACACTTTCTGGGGATGGGACAGCAGGTCATAGCGGGGCCACAGGAAGAGGTATGGCAGGTAGCTGAAGAAATAGATGAAGCCACCGGCTGCTGCTGCAACATTAGCTAAGAGAAACAGAGAGAGGGATCTCATTACAGATAAGAAAGGAAAATCATCACCGACCTTTGAGTCTTTACAACTGTAATATTTTTAACTTGTTTAGCAAAGTAATGAGACCTCTACTGGCACATACAACACGGAAAGTGAAGCACAGTGTGAGGTTGTGTAGTGTTTGAGATAGCAGGTGCATGTGGTGTGAACAAGTCGCTTGAAGCTCTGTATTATAACGCAGGAGCTGTGCACTCCGCTGTTGTCACAGAATCAAAGAGTCTCATGTACATGAGCACAAAGAAGCTACATAAATGGAGGAAAGTTACATATAAGGTTATTTTTATATTGACAGGCAAGAGGAAAGACAGAAAGATTCTGAAAAGCTCCTGACACTTGACATTGTGCCATTCTGAGATATAACAGTGAGCACAGTGAAGATGAGGATGTTTTGTTTAAGTTCAATTTGCAGCCCCTTCTCTGCAGGGAGGCAAGAAAGCGGGAGGGCTTAGCTGCAAGGTAACAGGTTAGATGTGTCTAATAAACAGCAAGTAAACTGACAGTAAATGGACAGTGTTTAAAAACTTGGCACACACACTCATACTCTTCTGCCACTACCATATCAATGTCACCGCTATGCTGAGAATGATCCATCGGCAAAATAATACTTGTTTGCTGGTGACACACTGGGGGTCTTGACCATGGATGAACAGGGTAAAAGAGGCTAGCAAATGATGCACAGAATAGGTGGACTACATTCTGTAATTGTAAACTACAAAGTGCACGCTTATGTCGTTTGGAGCTGATAAAACAGACACTAGCAGGCACAAGGGGGCTACCTGTTACTGTAGCCTCTTGTGTTTTGCATGTTTTTGTTAGTTTTCTAACTGTTTTGTGTTTTTCATCTATTATATTTGCAAAGCGTTTTAGCTAATATGTCTGTGATTGGAAAGCCATGAATTTTTATTTGTTTTCTGGTCATGTTGCTTTTTTTTTTTTATCCACTGTCCACTGGCAGGGTGTACACAAGAGACCAGCTGGTCGCTTGGAGGAATGCAAACTCGTCTTCCTAGAAGCCCGGAGATGGAGGTACCAGGGCTGCAAAGGAGGAGTGCAGTTGAGGGTCAAGAAGCAGAGATACAAACCATCTCCCTGCCATCATTATGGGAAACGTAGAATCTCTGGCAAACAAGATGGAAGTGCTGGCAGTGCTGGCGGGAACACAACAGGAATAGCAGGAGTAAAAGAAGTGCAGGATCATGTGTTTAAAATAGGGGTGTTTGGGGTGGTGGGTAGGATACTTGCCTCTGGAACAAGAGGTCAAGGGTTCGAATCCTACCTTCAACATACCACCACTGGGTCCCTGAGCAAGACCCTTAACCCCAAGTTGCTCCAGGGAGACTGCCCCCTGTAGTTAGGGAATGGAAGTCGCTTTGGATAAAAGCGTCTGATAAATGGCATGGAAGTCAAATGTAAATGTAAGAACTTATCCCGGACTCCAACATGCCAGTGAGTGGTTTTCAGACCGTCTGGATGTAGAGAAACCGCGGGAGTGCAGTAAGAGGAAAGGTGTGGGGTTTGTCATGCTTCTGAACAACAGGCGGTATAATCCTGTACGTTACAGTCAAGGAGCAGATCTGTACCCCAGACATCGAGCTGATAGCTGTCAGTATCCGCCCATGTTATGTATCACGAGAATTTTCCCCTGATGTCTTGGTTGCTGTTTACATTCCGCCCTCAGCCAAGGCAGAAGTCAAATATGTGGCCGCCACACAACTTTAGACACAACACCTCACTGCACTATTCTCAGGAGATTTTAACCATTTCTGTCTCTTTAAGACTCTACCCACCCTTCACAAATTTGTTACCCAGTACAAATGAGGACGGGACATTGGATCTGATGTATGCCTGTGTCAGAAATGCAGTTTCGCTGCATTTTCTCCACTGGTCTACACAGCAGCAATCTGTGATCACAAGGACAGTGAGGTGATGGACCACAGAGACCACTGAGGTACTGAGGGACTGCTTTGAAGATACATACTGGGTCATACTGTGTGATGCACAAGGAACAGATGTAGACAGAATGGCTGACTGCCTTATGGACTTATGGTTTTTGGTTGGGGAGCACTGTACCTACCAGAGCTGTATGTTGCTATCCTCACAACAAACGTTGGGATACCAGTGATGTAAAGGCTATACTGAACCAAAATAAGAGAGCATTCAAGCCTGGCAACAGAGAGCAACTGAAGCAGGTGCAGAAGGAACTGAAGCAACAGATCAAAGAGGCTAAAGACACCTTCAGGAGAAAGATGGAGGACAAGCTCGGAGAGAATGATGCTCATTAAGTGTGGAAGGGCCTGAAGAACGTCAAAGGCTACAACCACTCCAGCTCACAGCTGGTAGAAGGCAATGAAACCAGCCCCAATGAGTTTAGACAGTTTTTCAACAGGTTTGATGAAGGAGGCCCTGCTCGTTGCTCCCCCTGCCCTCCAGCCCACCCGTCTCCTGAAAAGTTTGAGACTCCCCACACTCCAGCCCACACTGCTGCATTCCAGACCTCTCAGTGGCCACTGTCCCGTCCATCCCCTCCTCAGAAATGACAATAGCTCAATCAACACCTTTATAAGCACTGATCACGACCACTATGCCCCCCACCACTACATCACCCAGCAACAATGGACTGACTCTATAACAACCAGGCGCTAAGCGAGCTGAGGTGACCCCATCAGGCTGCAGGGACAGGGCATCAGTGCTAAGGGGCTGAACCTAAGCAGCTCTGTCGACTGAACGGCTATTCAGTCTGATCCTGAGGCAAGAGGGGGTCTCAGTGGTGTGGAAGACATCATGCATGGTCCTAGTTCCCATTAGAGGACAACCTTCAGCCCTCAGCGACTACTGACCAGTGCTTTGACACACATCTTGAAGACCCTGGTAAGGCTCATCCTGGCTCAGCTCAAATCTATGGTCAAGACCTTTTTTCTTTAACAATAAAGCCTTTTAAAAGGCTTTTTAGCTGCTTAAACTGAGGGCTTCTTTTTTGAAAAGTCCTTTTCAAACCTTCCAAATATTTAGACAAACTTGAATACCAACATATTAAATCTCAAGTATATCTCAAGAATAATTCAGGCCAGCCTCACAAAATGATTACAGCTATGAATGATACTAAGTAGCATAATCTCATTTGCATTCAGCTAAAAAGTCCCTTTCTTTATTAACAATACAAAGGGTAATCTACTAAGAGTTTAAAACTTCTGCTTGACTGTGGGCTAAACATGCCCCAAGATACACTTCTGTTTCAGCAGCTTGTTTGCTTTTGACCACAGCACACTAGAGCCCCTTTGTTCTGCCTCTCCTTTGTCAACACAGCAAATATCCAGGAGGCCATGTGTAACCCGACACGGTGAGCATGGATTATTCATTGCTTACCTGTTAGATGCATGGGCCACAGGGAGGGAGATGACGAAGAAAGAGATCAGCACTGCAGCAGCAATGTAAAACATCTGCTCTAATGACTATTCTATTGTAGATTCTATTGTTGTGGTCCAACAAACAAGGAAGCCATCCAACTGAAGGTGACCTCACCAAAAAACACTCTGGCTTTCTGATTATCCTCCTCCATCAAGCCGCCACACAGAAAGTCTCAATATAGAAATCTTGATGTACTATCAACCAAGCTAAAAATGGAGTGCAGGCCCTTAAAAGACTAAGCAGCAACCAAGGCTGAAGCAGACTAAGAGCCCACCAAGAGCCCTCAGTGTTACTCCCAGTGTGAATAACATGGAACCTGCTTACTTTTCTGAGAATTGTTCACAGACATCTAGGAACCAGATGTCTGAAGTATTTAATGCCGCTAAAAGCTTCCTTACAGAGAGTTGTTCCAGAAAAGTTTATCAGATTCATATTTAAGCATTTTTCAAAAATACATTTTAAAAATGTAAAAGAAATGTAATTGCCTAGTTGTTGTGGACAGAAAATAAAATGGCTAAATTAAAGTAAATGTTTTAGACATCAAGAAAGCTGGTTCCTATCATGACCACATTGAAGTAAGGGCGTTTTTCACACTTGTCCTGAATACTTGAGATCTGTTCTGGCTCTTTTAGGGAAGGCCTCATCACAGCAGGTTTGTTTTTGCACAGGAGAATTTCTTTCTAACCTTTGGATCGACTGCTTAGCTCCGTATCACATGTCCGTGCTGTTTTTGCAAAAGGGATGACAGTTCACAACAGAATCAATCTTTTGTTTTTACTCTTATGCTCCAGGGGCTACTGGATGCACAGCATGTTCTTGTGTATGAAGCTGCAAACAAGGAATCATCAAAAACGTGTAGTGAGGAGAACTTGACAATTTCATCCAAGACAATCGAACACTAAACCGTGCTCCCAAGCAAGTCCAAAAAGACTGTATGGAGCTTCTGTTCAAAATGTGAATTATTGTTTTTATGCAGACAAATTCACAAGTATTCTCAACACAGCATGGAATATTTCAGCACAGTTACAGGACTTTATAATGGTGACTTGTATACATTCCTGAAGGCAGCGAGCATGAACTGCCGGTTAAGATTTCCCCCTGTTTAAATGGACTTGCTTGTGGGTCTGGAGGTGTTTTCGTTAGAACTTTCGTCACGTAGCCGAGCGTACAGCGCTACGGTTCACCTGTGGCGCGCCAGAACACTGTATCCCGGAAGACCAGAGATAAGTACTCTGGAATGCTCAGGGGCTTAAAAACAACTTCCACACTCAACATACTGAACTCCAGGGGAAAGCTGTTCTGTTAACAAGTTTTTACACAGCGAACAATTTCACATAAAACCTCTGAAATGTTCTTTTCAACGTAATGACTGAATTAAGCAGAAACTCCGATAAATATGTGGAATTCCCCTCTAATGCATTTTCATGCAGACCACATTTATGTATGCATATGAGACTCACATGCACAATCAATAAGAAAACACTTTTCCAACTTTCACAGTGGTAATGAATGAACTGTCCCTGGTCTAGTGATGTTCTATCAGGAAGATCAGCCTTTACCAGCATAAACATCAGAACACCTGCTCCTCATCAGAAGAGGAAAAACAACACGTGCCAGGACACGGACGATGGCAAATTGATTGTGTCTTCACAAGCTCAGTATCTACACTCACACTTCTCACTAAACTGAAGCCCCTGTTCCTACACGCGTCTAATCAACTCTGCACGTTTCTCATCTTCTGTTTTTCTTTTCCTCTCTTCCTTCGTGCAGGTCGGACACACATCTTTGTTCCAGCTGAATGAAAGCACAGCCTTTAAGTTATTCCCAGTCAATCCTCATAGGTGGCTTACTTGGAAACCTTTGAAATCACCTTGGCCTCACTCACTCATGAGAGTGCAAAGTCAATAAATGAATGAAGAGAATTTGAGATTAAGGACATGAACACTTGGCTGATGAACAGAAAACAAAGACAGCAATGCATAGATGTAATGATGAAAAATATTTATATGGTATCCAGCAATGAGCTGGGCTCCACTGTGTTCTTGCATTATATATATTTAGATTATACAACCAGTTGTTACATTAGAGGAAGGTGAGAGAATTACCTCGGGAGAAAAAAGAGCTGATCATAAAACTGAAGCTGATTGTGGCCACAGCAAAGACCAGCAGGAAGAAAAACACCAGTGAGGGGTCACTGTAGGTCAGCACTGCTCCGTTTGGACTCACCTTCAAGATCAATAACAAAATGACATATGAACAGTATGAACTCCAGACACAATACATTTTTAATAATCTGATATTCCTGAAGGTCATGCAGGTCTTGATAAGCTCATGAGATGTACTGACTATGTGTTCCAACATATAAAATACCAAGGGCCTTTTTTCAAAAGGTGTTCCATCCCCTGAGGTCCTAGGAGTCTGCTAATGTCTACAGTGTGTGGATTAATACAGCAAGAGAACTCGGAGGTGCTAAAAGCATACATTTCAGACAGCCTTGGGCATCTTACAGGATACTTGCACTGTACCCTGTGAAATGAATGGGCATACTCATTTTAGCTTAGCTAATTTGCTTCTTGCTTTAATTACATCAATTACAAAAATGCCAAAGTGGATTTTTAATGTTGACGTGATTACTTTAAGAAAGTGCCCTGTAATGTTCTTTTGTACATATTGAATGTAAAAGTAACCAGATGTAATATTTGGATCGATGGGCTGTTATTTTAATCCTTTTCAAATCTAATTTGCCCATCTACAATGGCTTTACAGATCACAAACTGCATGTAGCTCAATGACAAAGTTAATTAATAACCAAATGTATTTTAGGGCATTTTAGCCCACACCTGAATCGCTTCCTCAGTGCCACACAGATCAGACCGCTGTAAATAAACCTGTACTCCCATGTGCAGCGTGTTTCTGGAGGAATCGAGTTAGAGACTACATGAATGCAATCTTTTCTAAGGTCTCTTTAATGGCAAATAGCAGTCTTGCCATCCCTACAGACATTCAGATGAGGACCACAGGACCACATGTGTGCCAAATGGGACAGGGTTAAATCACATCAATTCCTGTTGAAAACATTTGCTCTTTAGTGCAAAGAAAACCTCCTCGAAAGATTATCCTAACATCAAGTACAGCTGATGTAGACCTTTAGGGACTCACCCTGATACAGAAGAGCAAGGTGACAAAGAAGATGGAGATGGAGAGGAAGAGTAGAAACATGAGGAACCAGGCACTCCAGTGCAGCCAGTTACTGAGACCCATCATTCGCATGTACTCCTTCAATGTAAAGATTAAAAACATCAACTCACCCACAAATGACACGGTGCATGACACATACAACACAAACGACAAACATTTTATCTTCCCCACCTGCAGAATCAAACAAACACCCAATTTCACCCCTTTTACAAAGCACACACCTTTAGTTTCCTCTCCTTCTCCTGCACCACGGCACGGACGATGTTGAGAGAAGTGTAGGTGAAGCTGAGCACCAGCAGCAGGGGAAGCTGGTTTTGGATGGCCAGGATGAAGACGTCGTAGATGAAGGCTGGGTAAGGGAAGCGGGACAGTACGACTCGTGTCTGGGTCAGGAGGGCAGCTGCTGCTGTCCTGTTGTAGGCCTTCATGATGGCCTGGTCCACGGCATGCTGGACCATCAGAAAGCCCTCCCTGAAGTAACCTTCACACAGAAAATACAGAGGATGACGGTTTAGTAGAAGACCTCCCGGCTTGGTGAAAATGACTAAAAGAGATACTACCAAGTATTTTGCATTACTACAGTATGTGGAGGGCTGAAGCCACCTCCTCTCCCCGTCCCAACTTTCCTTGGAGAATAGGCAAGCTATGACTAGTTACGTATTTATCTGACATATTTATGAAGATTAGTGTTATTCCTGATAGCATTAATGCTTGTAATCAGCTTTGACTGTTACTGGACTTCATGATGAATGTAAATTACCTTTCTAAGATGAATACAAATAACACATTTTACACTGACACACCCCCTTCCCCACTCCAGCAAGTGGTTTTCACCAACAACAAGGTCTCAGCATCTGTTCTATCATCCTGAAAGCATCACAGATAACTTCACATGAAGCTGCGGGAAAGAATGCCTAAGAAGCTGCATTGGCATTTGATTTTTGGTTAACATTGTGTTTTGTTTTTTATTATTTCATAGTTTTGATGTCATCTATCCTCTAAAATGTGGAAAAGAGAAAGGCACATTGGGGAAGAACCCAAAAATACTTTTAATCATATAGTACTGAATCTTCTTCATGCCCCTTTTAAAATTTTTCCATTTTGTCCAACAAAAATAAACATGTCTGGTGTTTCATGCCCCTAACTGCAGCAATATTTTAATTAATCTAAACTTAAGTACATCACATGGAGTCAGAAGAAGCTTAGATTAAACACATCTGTACAATTCTCATTTATCATTTGAACGAGTACCTAATCTGTGAACTCCTCAAAAGGCTGAGGTGTTCACCTTAACATGCTTTTCTCTGCTAAACCTGTTACACAGTCACCTGCATAGAATTAGCAAGGGAATTGAGTTCTGACTTCAAATAAAACAATGCAAAATTTGCGTATAAAGAGTAAATAAGATTAGTAGGATTGAGAAGGACAATCTCTGGGACTCACAGATGACACAGGTTTATGTGACGTAAATATTTCTGCCTGTGGTGTGTTAATTCAAGCAAACATTTGGTCCTGGCAAGAGTCTGCTCAGGTGAACGAACCCTTTTAGTAAACAGAAAGTTCAGAGCCCAGCTCTCTGCAGGGTTAAGCATCCGCGTTACTTCACACAACCTGTAACCAACACAAAAGTTACTGCTCTCTTTAAGATACGACCCTAAGGGGTCATCGATCCAAATTTGTTGCTCATGTGAACGACTGACCTGGCGTTCCTCCGAAGTAGTCATGCTGCTCTCGAGGTCCCGGCAGCTGGAAAAGTGGGAAAAGGCTGAGTGTGTGCCAGTCTAAGTCATTATTGGGATTCAGCTCAGACTTCTCCCGGGACGGAGCGTTTTTGGGGTTGTATGAGAAACGCAGGTGGTAGCTGACCTGCAGGAAAGGGAAAGAGAGAAAATGGCCAGTGAGACTGCATGGGGAAAACAATTCAAGACTGGCAGAACATAAAAACCGAAAACAAGTGAGACATTGATGCTAACAATATCACCAGTTCAGACCTAGGATCAGATTCCAGTTAATGGATCTCCGACACTGGGTAAAAAAAAAAAAAAAAAAAACAACAAACATCCTTCTCAACTTAAGACACATGGCATGTACACTCCTGAAGAACTTCCCCTTTAAGTATTCTAGAGGGTAATATGGCTTTACACTGAACACTAAGAAAATGAAGCTCTAGAGGATGCACGGCGGAGCGAGTATAAAGCCAGAGCTCTCAGAATCCACAGACAGGAATTCCACAAAACCAGTTAGGCAAGGAATCATACAATGGTTCGACCAGTCTGACAAATTCTAACGCTTTTCTCTCTGCATAATCTGACCCTAATAGACAATGTATGATTTTTCAAGAGCAGTGAGACAGTCACAACAGTTGTTTTTAAAGATCTTGCCTGCAGCGGGAGAGGCTCGTCATCGTGGGTGAAGGAGTGTTCAAAGACCACAGCTGCTAGAATCTTGCCCGATTCAGGGTCTGTCTTCACAAAGTCCTCAAACTGCTCCTCATTTTCGAAACCACGCACTGGAGATGAAAACATACATAAGAATTAAAAGAAGAGATTTACTCAGTCTACATTGTCAAAAAGTAGAGGTAGGAAATTAATCTTAACTATTAGGCAAAGCCTAATATTTTTAATCACCTCCTGCATTCTGTAATGCATTTGACAAACTCAGTCTACCATTGCTTTGAGTCTAGATCATCTCAAAATCCGCAATCTCACAAAGACTCACAATTAATCACAATTCCTGGAAGATGTCATTTCTACACTACCTAATTAAAGTGATTAAAAGTAGCAGCATGATAAAAAGTTTAAGAAATTGCAGTTCTTCGTTCATTAAACCTGAAGCTTTGTTTAGTATACAGCACTACTGACAGCGCCAGCTAAATATTAGGTGTCATGAAATCACAGTAAAATCCTAATTTAACCATAAACAAAAGCACCCCCCATGGAAAATGAGACAGAAAAGAGACAGTAAAGCACTCACATATTGCACAGCACTGATCACTTATTATTTTTGGTTAATTATAAAAAATGACCATGAAACAGGTGAGTAGAATTTTTTTTTTGTTTGTTTGTTTTTGTTATTGTTTGTTTTTGTATGCACTTTGCAAACCTTTACTTAATTTACACACAGGAGTGAGTAGCCCTGTCCAAAACCGGCACGAGTTCAATACTAGAGTGCTGGTACATACATGGAAAATGCCATCTGAAGTATTTACTGCGCTTAATTACAATTCATTACAACTACAATTAAGTATTTTCTCTGGATATGTAGGAACATTTAACAAACACCACAAGGAAGTGCACAACTGACCTGTATACACAGAGTACATAAGAGGAAAATACCATATGTTGGAAAAGTCGTGTGTAATTACAGCCCTAATATATTGCTATTGCTATGCTGCCTCATACATGGAGTACCTATAAAAACCACAGATAGATGAAGTGAATGACATTGATTATGTCGTTAAAGTGGTACCTGCCAAGGGGTGTGATATATTAGGCAGCAAGTAAACAATCAAACCTTAAAGTGGATGTTTTTTCACAGGAAAAACTGAAAAGTGTGAGGAGAAACTGAGAAACTTTGGAACTAAACTGTGAAGATGTTAATCATTGCATCTTTAAAACAGCGGGTCTTGAGGGGTGTTCCCAGTTTGCAGTTGTTGGTATCTACCAAAACTGATCCAAGAAAAGATCCAGAGACCCGATGAGAGGGCCACGGGTTAGGGCAGGGGTGCCTAAACCTGTTCAGAAAGGGCCGCTGTGGGTGCAGGTTTTCGTTCCAACCAAAAAGAAGCCACACCCGAGTAACTGAAAACCAAGACCAGCTGATTACAGCGGTGGAATCAGGTGTGCTTCCTGCTTGGTTGGAACGAAAACCTGCACCCACAGCAGCCCTTTCTGGACAGGTTTGGGCACCCCTGGGTTAGGGTTAGGTTTAGGTTTATGGTTAGGCCCACTGAAGCATGGCGGGAGAAAGTTAGCCAGTCTCGTCTCTCAGAAAAGCTATTTTAGTACAAACTGCTAAAAAACGTTCATGCTTTGATAGAAACGTGTCCAAACATACAGTGCGTCGCAGTTTGCTGTGTACAGGGCTGCACAGACGCAGAGTGCCCATGCCAAACCTTGGCACCACCATGAGCACCTGAACTCCCATGTGAGCCTCGGAACTGAGCCATGAAGCAATGGAAGATAGTGGCCTGGTGTGATTAATGATGTTTTATTTATTATAGATTACATCACTGAGATGGCACCAGGAGGCATCGAGAGCCTACAAACTACCACAGGAGTAGAGACAAAGATAACTGAAGCTAGGTCGGTACATCAGGTATCAATCAAATAACGATTTTTTTTTTGTCACGTTAAAATACTCATGCACACATTACACCAATGCCTGGATGTTGCTGAGATGTTTTTATGCTTGTCATTTACAAGCCTACTTTGGACCTAAAACTAGATGCAATTCTATGCCCCATGGGAATCTATGAGGTGTATGGAATAACAGAATACTTTAAAACCCTTTTTTATTTTTTACCCCAAAAATTATTCTTTTATACTTTAATGCAAAATGCGGCTGAGAACATTAATATATGTATTAATCTTATCATGGCTGTTGATGTGTATTCCCATTAATAAACTTCAGGCTCTCTCTGACGTTCTCAAACAAGCACAGGAAAAAAAAACAGAGGACTGACAGGTTTCACTGCCCAATCTTCTTTATGGAGAAACACTGGTCTCCTTTTCTTGTTCTCCACCAGCCGGTTTTGCTTAAGGCATGACCCTCCTGTTCTCCTGGTTCGATTAACACGCAATGATAATGGCAGCTGGAAGCAGCTTTTGGTAGAGTTACAAATGAATGGTTATTGCAAAGTATTAAAAACTTTAAATATTTAATACCAGAGATACACCTAGCAAAACAATAGCTACCACCACCTATTAATGACAAAGCAATAAAGCAGTATCAGAAGTCTTATGATGCTTGAAATGATCCAATCAGCTTCATCCACAGTCAAGTGATCTGGCTCCACTTGACTGGACTGGCCTGAACTGGACAGTACTATGATTTCAGGGGAACTCTGCACTCTCTTCCTCTTTCAGCACCACACAGCCGAGTCAGCGAGTTCTCAGCCAGCCCAGACCAAGCGCCGGAGTAAGGCTCTCTTTGATACGATGACACACTGTGACACTCTTCACACACCAGAGCTGTAAGTACTGCAGCAGTCTGCAGCTGCTTCATGTCTTTCTCTGTATTTTTCATGCAGTCGGCCATGCCTCTTTTTAGCCACACCCAGCAGAGCTGTCCGGCAGAAACCAGGCATGACTCACCGTACATCCCATTTTCCCCATATTATCTTCAGCCTTTCTGGGATTTTACAGGAGCAAAAAACAAATCTCAACCTGAAAAATTATAGAAGACATTATTTGTGTATATAGCACATGCTAGGCTTCATTCTAGAAACCTGTCTCTGCCTCAGTCCTCACCGTGAGGGGAAGCAAGTATTCAGATACTTCTGGTTTCATTTAATATAGACCCGGTGCACATATCTATGCAATTTTAATCACATCTTTACACATTAAAAAAAGACATGTATTCATAAGCATAAACAATTACATGTTTAAAATATACACATCCGTAAAACGATAAAGGATTAAGCTTTACGTATTAATAATTAATTTGTTGAGCAAATTGGTCGAGAAGATAGAAGTAGAAAACACTGTGAAGATGAAGGATCTTCCTAAAGATCTCCGGGACAATGCTGTTAAATAACACTTGAATGGATAAACCAACAGCACCTAAAGACCTTCTGTAATTACAGCTACTTCAATAACACGTTAGTGGAATGCACATGAGAGGTGGAAGCATCATGACAGCCAAAATAACTCAAGGCCGGTTTCTAGAAAAAGGTGGAGGTTCTTGCACAGCGTAGCCCACAGTTTCCCAGTCATTATCCAGGAGGGCCCTGCACAATTTAGTGCTTTCCATACTCCAAACACACCTGATTCCGCTACTCACCTAATTCATCAGCCTTTCCTGTGTGAAGCTGGTGCGTAACAGCGGGAAATACACTGAAATACACTGAGGTTGGCAACCACAGGCCGAGCCAATTTCCCATTTAAAACAGGGATGCATTTATGTACAGTGAGGAACATAAGTATTTGAACACCCTGCGATTTTGCAAGTTCTCCCACTTAGAAATCATGGAGGGGT
>JBBIGA010000027.1:4236926-4253918 GCA_037576975.1 Alestes dentex | reverse complement strand
GTGTGTGTGTGTGTGTGTGTGTGTGTGTGTGTGTGTGTGTGTGTGTGTGTGTGTGTGTGTGTGTGTGTGTGTAGAGGAGGATTTCTATGAGAAGCTGGCAGGGTCGATCGCCCCAGAGATTTACGGCCATGAGGACGTCAAGAAAGCGCTGCTGTTGCTGCTGGTGGGTGGAGTTGAGCAGGCACCGCGTGGGATGAAGATCAGAGGTCAGATCATCTCTCATTGCATTTAGGTGAACCTGAATGTATATGCATCAATAGGTATTGTGGTGTAAGGTGTCTGTGTCTGTAGGAAACATCAACATCTGCCTGATGGGTGACCCCGGAGTGGCCAAATCTCAGCTGCTGTCGTACATTGACCGCCTGGCGCCCCGCAGTGAGTCTTGCTCTCTAACACTGCAGTGCTTTAATCCAATCCCTCCACCCACACACATTTTAATTTTGACTGTCCCTCTCTTTCTGTCCCCAGGTCAGTACACCACTGGCCGTGGCTCCTCAGGTGTGGGTTTGACCGCAGCAGTGATGCGTGACCCGGTTACCGGTGAGATGACCCTGGAGGGCGGGGCTTTGGTGCTGGCCGATCTGGGCGTGTGCTGCATTGACGAGTTTGATAAGATGGCAGACGCTGACCGCACAGCCATCCATGAAGTAATGGAGCAACAGACCATCTCCATCGCCAAGGTAACGAGGACTGGTCTGCTGCAGTGATTAAATGGTCGGCTCCTGAACTGGGTGGTGTTCAGGGGCATGTTGTAACACAACCTGTAGGAATATTTTTTTAATTATCTCCAATTTTAAGATGATTGGCTGCTCTACTTATTTTTATATTTTAATACTTTTATTTAGTAGCTTCACAAAGGGCAAAATATCAGCTTTGCGACATTGCTGCTACGGATGCCACTCATGATAGTGAGGGACCCATTATCACTTTTTTGGGATATAAAAGGAGTAGTCTGTAAATATTGTTTTGCATAGCATGTTTACACGTCCCATCTTTAGTCTTTGTATGCAAAAGTATGCTACAAAGACAGTCCATTTTTTTTATCGTAGTTTTTGTGACATCACAAAACCAACTTGTCTAAATCTCCTCATTTAGGCCACAGCAGTATAGCCCTCCCACTCATGCACTAAATCACCAACACCTGTAATGGTTAAAATTACTTTTGTTTGAGGACCTTGATTCCTCAGAGCGCTCAGTAACTGTGATTGGGTAGAAGCTTCTGTGACATCAGCATTGTAAAGACTGATGATGCGACTAGACACTAATACAGACTATATATTTTGCAGCCTTATGATGGATGATCTGATGGGGTGCAGAAGCTTAAGTGATTTTAGAAGTTTGGACTATGAGCACTTTTGACGATGGCGAGTCCATGTGTCCAGTAAACCCCCATGGCACTCCAGTTTGACAGTATTTTTTGTCCATGTTACGATTGTTTTCCCCTTCTCCCTTTCCATTCTCCCAGGCTGGGATCATGACATCACTGAATGCACGCTGTTCCATCCTGGCCGCAGCGAACCCGGCATACGGCCGCTACAACCCTCGTAAGAGCATAGAGCAGAACATCCAGCTGCCAGCCGCGCTGCTGTCCCGCTTCGACCTACTATGGCTCATCCAGGACAAACCAGACACAGATAATGACCTGCGTTTGGCCCAACACATCACTTATGTCCACCAGCACTCCAAACAGCCCCCCACACATTTCAACCCCATCGACATGAAGCTGATGAGGTAAACACGCACAATGCGAGTGCCCATTTCTGCGCTGTGCAGCTGGGTTCAATGTTCTAAGAAAATATGCAGGATTAAAACTGGTTCACCCACATCGGTAAGGACACCCAGAGTCCCCAGTGACAGATTATCTATTGTGTATGTGTGTCGCAGGCGGTATCTGAATAAGTGTAAGAAACGGCAGCCGGTGGTTCCAGAGGCTCTTGCTGATTACATCACAGCTGCTTATGTGGAAATGAGGAAAGAGGCACGAGTGAGCAAAGACACCACCTTCACCTCAGCCAGGACTCTACTGTCCATCCTGCGTCTGTCCACAGCACTGGTGAGACAATTCTCCTTGGGTAGATGAGAGCTGAACTGTGTGCTTTGTGTGCTGAAGAATGTGTGCCCGTGTGAGAGACCAGTGTGTGGTAAAGTGCTTATAGTGCAGGTAGTGTGTGTGTTCTACTGCAGTGTAGGCACTTCTGTCACACACTGGCCGCCGTCACTGCTGTTTATCACAAGTGCTGAGACTCGAATGAGGGTTTAGACTTTCTTTTCCTCCCCCTACACGACCAACCAAATGGACGTCCAACCAGACCTGGTCTGAAGTGAAGTTTAACGTCTCCAGAAACACTAAACTGGTCTGAAATGGTATTTATTGAATTGCTTGTATTAGTTTTGCATTTCTGTGTTTCAGAAGCTGACTGAGTTCAGTCTAATCTGTGTATGGACTCTTATTGGTGATGTATTTTGAGTACAGGAAACGATGAACTGTGCTGGACTCTGGGCCTCCTGGACCTCACTGTAACCTCTGCCTATAGGGAGCTCTGGTGCAGTCGTGCGAGTCTGCATGAGGGGTTGAGGTTTGAGCTGCTGGGGGTTAAAAGTGCTGTTTGTGCAGGTAGCTGTGCACGCCTACTGTAGAACCAGCACTTCAAACACACAACAGCAACACACACTCCTTTATGGTTCACTTTTAAACTTTTTTTTTGGGCAGGGGGGGCTGGGGTGTAATCCAGTGGGTGACTATTGATGTCTAGCCTTCAAGATGTACTTTCCTGCACTTAGAGGAATTGGTGCTTCCTGCTGATTAACTCATTGACTGCCAGCTATTTTCAAATCGGGGAACTCCCCACTGCGCGAGTTTTTGAGCATTTTAACTCATTTTTGAAGAGCCACAGAAAATTATGACCATATAAACCCCGAACCTACCAAAAGAAAGTAGACTCTTCTTTCATCCAAAAAAACCACATTTAGTTTCTACCCTTTTTCATTCTTTAGCAATCAGCTGTAGAAGATAGGTTGGTTTCACTAAAAACGCCTGTTTTGACCAAAAAAGGGAGAAAACAAGCTTTTTGTGAAAGACATTTCAAGCAGAACAGTGTCTTTGACACTGCTGCCATCTGCAGGTCAAATTCTATGTATGCAAGCCTGATATTTACAGACAAGCTTTCCCAGATCGTCTCCCAGCCCGTCCCGTTGAAAAACGCAATTGACGTCTATAGACGTCAATGGCAGTGAACGGTTGTATTTCAATGGCAGTCAATGAGTTGGCAGTCAATGAGTTAACAGTTGGAGGTGGCATGAGGATTCATCTCCAGATCTGCTCTTTTTTCTGGACCACAAGTTTTGCTGTCGGTGTTGGTCAGCTTTGCGGGGTGGGCAGCCAGCCTTCATCAGAACCGCTGTGCAAACCCATGCAAAACTGACTGTGCCTCGACCTGACCACACAGGAGCTTGTCAGCCAAACAGAGCCAATAGAGACTAGCTGGTGTTGAGAGGCGGAGACTTGGGCAATTGCTGGCTTTCCCATAAGGCATTGCACTTGTCTCGGTCTGACAGTGCCGGCACAGCTCACCCAGGAACAACCAGGAACACTGACAAACGTGCATGATAGAAAACCTGTTTAGGTGTTAACTGTGTTTGGCCTGTTACAGGCTGATGATTTGTTTGTGTCTGTCTGTGTTAGGCGCGGTTGCGGATGGTGGATGTGGTGGAAAAGGAGGATGTGAATGAGGCGATGAGACTGATGGAGATGAGCAAAGATTCACTGCAGGCTGACAAATCCAACACCACCAGGTTAGTTCACACGCACAATGCAGAAAATTAAAATCCAGTGGAATTGAAGTGTCACAGCTCTGATCCCTGTACAGCAGAACCTGCAGCTAGTCAGGGTGTGAATGTACTGGCTGTAAAATATTCCATTTTGCGCTTCTCGCCTTCCCAACCGTTCCGCCTCCAGGTTTTCTCTTTAGAATCCAAACGGAACAGAGCTGCGTTCCTTTGTTCATTTTGTTGCGTTCAAATGGCTGCATCAAAGAATAAAATCCTATTTGAACTTGCCCTCCGTGGGTGTTATTCTGATTGTGAGGCAGCACTCATAAAATCTGGAATTTTTACGCTTGTATACCGGAACCAACGGCACTCATTAAACATGCACCCCGTCCGTGTCTGCAGTGGTGTTTGAGTGGTCCATGTCAGTGCTGTAATTGTGAGCAGGTTTCGTTGAAGCTGTTCAGGTCAGGTCAAGTTGGGCCTCCCAGCTGAGGAAAAAGTTCTCGTTTTACATAAGTTAATGTTTTTATGGCTCTGATAAACGTCTGTCAGATTTTCTGACATGCACTCTATGTTGCAGGACCCAGCGACCGGCGGACTTGATCTTCTCTCTGGTACGGGAGCTTGCCGGGGAGGGGGGTAAGGTAAAGGCAGTGCGAATGGCGGAGGCAGAGCAGAAGTGCGTGTCCCGCGGATTTACTCCGGCCCAGTTCCAGTCTGCACTGGATGAGTATGAAGAACTGAATGTGTGGCAGATCAATCAGGGTCGCACGCGCATCACCTTCATCTGAACACCAAGCTCCCCCCACCCCCCTTCCCTTTG
Source organism: Alestes dentex (assembly GCA_037576975.1). Taxonomy (NCBI): domain Eukaryota; kingdom Metazoa; phylum Chordata; class Actinopteri; order Characiformes; family Alestidae; genus Alestes; species Alestes dentex. The sequence continues at coordinate 4,249,327 of JBBIGA010000027.1, read as the reverse complement.
TGGCTCAAAACTTTCTCTTTTAATGGGCTCATTTCTGGAATTGTATGTTAAATGCTTTTGTCAGAATTCCTTTTTAATATGTGGATAACACTGAAACGCTTCAGTAATGCTTCAATAAAGCCTGTAAATACAGATTTGTCCATGCTGCTTTTTCTGATTATCAAACACATTGGTTGGAACTCTGCAGGTGAGAATATTAACAGGTGTTGAGTTTGTAGCACGGACTCAACATTAATGTGGGTCAAATATGTAGTCTTGTCTACAGGTCAGCAGGTCAAACTGCAGGAGTCCGGAGGAGTGTAATCAGCCCCTCTGCCTTCCATCTAATGCAGTGTAATGACTTTCCACTGCCTCATGGACTGATGCTCTAAAATGCACTTATAGGGAATTTATTTTCCCCAATTCCCATGAATCTACACAATTTTAGATTTCTGACCCAAATCTTAAGACCTTGTTAGAATAACATCAGATGGTGCAACCATAGCCATTCATGCAATAGCTTCTTGTAGGTGAGCTTTTAGAGGTGGATTTGTAGTTCCATTTACCACCACTGTACTGTTCTGACAGAATGGAGTGTTTCATGACAACCCACCTTTACACCTTAAATGCCTTCAGGTAGTCTGATCCTTTGTTGGGAATCTGTTGGTTCCTCCACCTCATGTTTATGAGAACGACAGAAGCACTAAAGCATGTTGGGGCAGGAGCTGCGGTCAGTCATGGTATAGAACATTTCTACCTGTGTGGGTGGGAGTTGTCTCATGCCTTTGCTGAACAAACTCAAATGTCCTTTCAGAGACAATATCTAGAACCATTTAGAACCAGTTTGTTAAAGTAAAGTGACCCTTACAGCCCTGTGTGAACACAGCACACAATGTGAAATTCTTTCTCTGTATTCAACACATTCACCAAGTGAGGCAGTGGGCAGCAAACAACACAGCACACAGGGCACTGTGTGGGGACAGTACCTATCTCAGTGGTGCCACTAGCAGTCCTGGGTTTTGAACCTACACCCTTCTTATCACTGGGGCAACTCCCTATCTACCAAGCCACCAGCTCCCATAGGTCTGAGACCTGATTAGCTTTTTGGTCTTGTGTCTCTGAGTACCTGGTCATTACAGCTCAAGTGACAAACACACACAGATCAGCCATAACATTAAAGCCACCTACCTAATGTTAAGTCAGTAAAGTGCACCTAATAATCATGTGTGAACACACCACAGCATAGCATACAGTGTGAACAATGTAAAATTCTTTTACATTTAGCCCATTCACCAAGTGAAGCAGGGGGCTGCCACCAATGAGGGACGCCCAGGGAGCGGAGTGTGGGGATGGTACTTTGCACAAGGGTACCTCAGTGATGGCACTAGCAGTGCTGGTTTTGAACCCACAACCTTCTGATTGCAGGAGCAACACCCTTGCCATTAGGACACCAGCTGCCTAGTGGTTGTACGCTGTTTGTACGTTGTCCAAACAGGTCCATCCCATAGATGCTCGATCAGATCGAGATTGGGGGAATCCTTGGGCCAAGCCAACACCTTGAGCTCTTTGTGATGTTTTTCAAACCGTTCCTGAACAGTGTAGTGTAGGAAGGGGTCACACAGCTGAAAGAGGATCCATCAGAGCAGTATGAGCTTCCTCAGTAGTTTGTGCTACAGCAGCTCTTCTGTGGAATTGGACCAGATGGGCTGGCCTTCGCTCCCCACGTGCATCAGTGAGAACACCCATAACCCTGTTGCCAGTTCCGTTTCCTTCCTTGGTTCATTTTTGGTAAAAACTGAGGACTTAACTCCAGTGCAAGATGTGCTATTGTTATGGCGATCAGGGTACAGATGTTAAACTCCAGTGCAGAATCACTGTGCATATCAATGTTCTCCTCAGAACTCTTGAGATCTTCTCCCACATGATAATGATGATGATGTTCTCTCAGCTCTGTGATGCTGTAGCCTGTAATCTCCACCTCAGCACCTCTTAAAGTCATGTCTGGAATGTGAAGCGCCTCTTTCTCTTTTTTATAACCTCTCCTTAAAAAACATCTGGTATTGACAAATGCTCTGCTGTCTGGGTTTTACCAGCATTTTATCAGCATTCTGGACCATCTGACAGCTTTACTGGGCAACAGGAAACAGCAGTGTCTGAGAAACTTAATGGGATAATTACAGTTTTACAGTTTTACATCAAAATATTTCTGTACTGCTGTGTGTGTATGTATGTACATGTATGAATGTGCTGTGTCTGTGGTATGTGCATGTATGAATGTGCAGTGTGTGTGTGTGTGTGTGCAGTTGTGTTCAGAATAATAGCAGTGTGTTTAAAAAAAAGTGAATAAAGCTCAAAATCCTTATAATAGCTTTTATTTCCATACACACAAATGCATTGGGAACACTGCACATTATATTCCAAATGAAAACATGAAGAAAAATATATCAAATTTGTGAAAGAAAGTGAAGAAAAAAATAGACTGTTAAAAAAATAGAAACTCAAAAATTTACTGTATAAACTGAAAAATGTTTTAAGATTTTGCTTTCTTTTGAATCACTGAACTAATATTTAGTTGTTTAACCACTGTCTCTGAGAACTGCTGTACATCTGTATTGTGTGGAGTCGACCAATGTCTGGCACCCGTGAACAGGTATTCCAGCCCAGGATGATGGGACTACTTTCCACAGTTCTTCTGGATTTATTGGTTTTGCCTCAGAAACTGGATTTTTGATGTCACCCCACAAGTTTTTTATTGGACTAATGTCCGGGGATTGGGCTGGCCATTCCATAATGTCAATCTTGTTGGTCCGGAACCAAGATGTTGCTCGTTTACTGTTGTGTTTGGGGTCGTTGTCTTGTTGGAACACCCATTTCAAGGGCTTTTCCTCTTCAGTATAAGGCAACATGACCTCTTCAAGAATTAAGAGGTTTTCAAACTGGTCCATGAGCCCTGGTATGCGATAAATAGGCTCAGCACCGTAGTATGAGAAACATCCCCATATCATGATGCTTGCGCCACCATGCTTCACAGTGTACTGTGGCTTGAATTCAGTGTTTGGGGGTCGTCTGACAAACTGCGGCCACTAGACCCAAAAAGAACAATCTTGCTTTCATTAGTCCACAGAATGTCGCGGCTTTTCTCTTTAGGCCAGTCAGTGTGCTCTTTGGCAAAATGTAACCTCTTCAGCACCTGTCTTTTTTTCAACAATGGGACTTTGCAGGGGCTTCTTGCTGATAGCTTGGATCCATTCAAATGGTAGTTTTTTGTTTTCTTCCATGTCTTTCAGGTTTTGGTTGCCAGATGAATGACCTCACTACTTGAACTCCACGCTGCTATTATTTTGAACACGGCCCTTTCAATTAATGATTCAGTTACACAGAATCAGCAGCATGCATGTCATGACTGTTGGGTCTGTTGGTTTTCTATTACTCTACTACACTTACTAGTAAGTTATTTGCCATGTAGAAATATAATTTCTACCAAAAACAGTAATTGGGTTAGTGATGTCTGACCGCTATTATTTTAAACACAGCTGTATGTGTGTGTCTGTATGTTCTTGTATGAATGTGCAGTGTGAGGGTGTGTGTGTGTGATATAGTGTAACTGTGTTTGTGCACATGTGCAAATGTGGAGCATGAGTGTGTATTTTGCGCGGAACTGTGGGTGGGGTCTCTGGGTTGGGTCAGCCAGTCACCTGCATGCTGTAGTGTGATTGACACTGTGTGTGTGTATAAAATGGGCTTTTGAAGCTGAGCAGTGAGAGCGGCTGTCTGAGTGAACGGGTAAGTAACACTCCCTCTCAAATTCATTCTCACACACACACACACATGCACTTGTGCGTGAGTGAAGGATTGTAATGTTTGTAAAGTGTTTCTGTATAAGGTTACCCCCAAAGAAACATTGTTCTGCTTCCTTAGAGCAGCACTAAGTGTTTATAGGGAACACTGTGTGTTCAATGCTGCATGTCTGACTTTACAGTGTGTGTGTGTGTGTGTAAAGTTCTTTATTTCCAGTTATCAGTGGATTATTTACAGACATCAAACCTGGAAGGCTGAAGATGGTGCAAATGTAGATGTGGGTGGAGATGTCGATAGCGATTTAGATGGCGATGGTGATGGAGTTGGAGATGTAGGTGTAACTGAAAATGGTGATGGAGATGTAGACGGAGAAGGTGATGGGGATTAGCTGGAGATGATGGAGGTGATGGAGATGGTGATGTGAGAGAAAAGGTGTGGAGATGGAGAAATAGGTGTAGATGGTGATGGAAATGGAGAAACAGATGTGGATGGAGATGGTGGTTTGATAGTGAAGGTGTTGGAGATGTGATGCAGATGGGGATGGAGATGGTGGTCCAGCAAGAGCCATTTCTGAGCTCACCACAGGTTGAAGAGAACCTCCAAATCTTCAGCTCTCCTTTATTCACTTTCATCATTTTATTATTCGCAAACATCAAATAAACCAAAATGATTGTAATTTTTCCCACTCTGAATGTATTTGAATGTTTTTAAGAGTGTTTACACTTCTGCATCTGACTGTGTGTGTGTGTGTGTTCACACAGTGATCATGGTGGTGAAACTGATCTGGTTGCTGTGCTGTCTCACGCTGCTGCCTCGTAAGTCTGTTTGGATTTGGCTATCAAATATTGATATTAATTAAAATACTTAAATAATTAAAATAATCTTTAAGGAATTGTTCCGAATTTCCTAATGTGTTATTTTAGGCTGGCTGGATGCAAAGTCGTTACTAGACATAATCAAACAGGAAGGTAAAACCCTGTTCTTTACAAACCAAGACTTATTTTCTTTTTTTAATCAACACATTAAAGCAATAGCTGAGGAACCTCTGAGTGTATGGAGGTGTTCAGACCTGCTGATGTGGCTTGTGTGTGTGTTTGTAGGTATGGCTCCACTGAGTGTAGATGCGGAGAAGGCAAACAGTTTCCTCTCAAGCTCCAGGGGCCGCCGCAGTGTGGACCCCCGCTGGTACCGGCAGACCCCAGACTTCCAGGCTTATTATCGCTACTACAGCAGCATCGGGCACACGGAGGGGGTGAGAGACTTTACAGAGCAATAACACAGCAGGGGAGGGGCTCGAGGGTGGAGACATTAAAGTGATGGGTCATTTTAAAACTTTTGTGGAAGCCAAACACTCTTTTGAAAATGTGTTTACCTTAAAGTATTGTAAAACACAAAGATAAATGTATAAATGTCAATGCATGTTATTTATACACATACAAACATTAATAATCACTCACATTTTCTGTAAGTGTTATTCCTCACTAGGGTCGCGGGTAAGATTAATATTTTAAACTGTAATATGAGATTCTATAAATATAATAAGAAATCTGCATAAACCCTGGCTTTTCTAAAAATACCTGTTATATGCGTGACAGGCCTGATGGTCAACCGGAGCGGGTGTTTTGGGGAAAAAGTCACAAATCACTAAACATGTTGGGAACATCACGGCCCAGACACTGACTGGTCAGCAGGGGGGCAGCAGGGCGCAGGTGTGTGGGCGTGCCCCACTGTGGCTTGTGGAATGCAGGATGCCATTCATCCTCTTCTTGTTATGGTTTTCACTTACACCCTAAATGACGCCACAGTGACACTGAGATGCCTGAGGTGACAGAATGGAATACAATATTTAAGACAGAATGGAAAATTCCAAAAAGCATTTATGAATGCTTTATTAACACTTCTTAATGCTTTATTAATACTTTATCAATGCTTTATGAACGTTTTATTAACATTTTTAATGCTTTATTAATGTATTTATTAATGCTTTATTAAGTCTTTAAATCTTTGCCCGAAACAGATTTTCTCAGATGGAATGTGTCTTCCCAGCTTCGTAAAAGTTTTCTGTGTTTCCCTGCAGCTGTATGAGATCGACCGGATACGGATGCTCTATCAGCAGATGCGCCACCTGGAACAGGTCCACGGCCCCAATGCCCCATATTACCAAAGCAAACTGGGCATCCCTGTCCTGCCACCGCTGCCCAAATGCGATCCGGCTAAGGACAAGAACTGCAAACTACCCCCAACGCCCCTGCCTGCCCTGGAGAAGGCCTCTGCTCCGATGAAAGGCCCGGCCCCCCCAGCTCCCCCTGCCCCTGTCTCCCAGTCTGATGTAATTTTTTTCTGCAATGCTAAAGACCCACTCTGCAAGCCACACATCATCTACAAGCCCACGGGGGCAGCGCTTGTGCTGTGTGACCCCCGATATCACCCCACCTGCAAGCTGGAGGGTCCTCCTGCCCCTGCCCCTGCCCATAAGAAAGTGGCCCCGCCCCCTGCACCTATAGTGTATAAGGGAATGGAGTATGACTGTGACCCATACTGGGACCCTGACTGTCTCATAGATAACCCGCCCCGCCTCATTAAAGGGAAGGTGGCCCCACCCCCTCCGCTCCCAGAGCCTGAGGAAGAGGAGGAGGAGATAAGTCCAGCCCTGCCTGCCCCCATTGCCAAGAAACACCCAGTCCCTTACTACGGCTACCCCTATTACCCCCACTACGTTCACTACCTCCAGTCCGAGCTGTATGACCCCCAGCGCTATTCATACCCCTCCCCAAGCACTGACTAACATAGCCCACAAACAAACAAGCAGGTAAACAGAGTGTCTATTAACTACTCAGAAAAGCAATGCAGTGTTAAAGACAGCCCAACTCTGTTACTGTTTTTAGTGTGTGTGTGTTTTGAAGGGCCCATATAAGGCAAAATCATGTTTTCTCCCCTTTTTAAAAATAAAAAAGTGTGATGTAAAAACATTGTAGTTTTGATCATGTGGTCTAAACATCTCACCTTAACACATTTACAAAACATCTGTTCAGCCTACAGCAGGTTAGCTCCGTCCACTCGGTCTACAGGAATTTAGCTCCCTCTACTCATGTTGAAGTTATAAGAAGTGCTTCAGTTCAGACTGCTTTTAGAATGAGACGCAGTACAAGACAGCCAATCAGACCAGAGCTTATTTACATATTTCAGTCTTAAAGGGGCAATAACAGAAAATGTGTGTCTGATTCTGAGGGGTAAAGAGGATGGAAAATGGTGGAGAGAAGAACCAGGACTGATTCTGAAATATTCACCATATTCCTAACTCACCTCACATAATTTAACTGAAATATTCACCTTATTAAAAACTCATTCTGACATATGAAATCACATCTCATTTTCATAACTCATCTCACACTCAAATATTCACCATATTTATAACTCATTCATAACAGGCTATAACTGAAGTACTCACGTTGAAATACGTTCCAGTGCGGGCGAGAACATGATAAACTGAAGAGAATGGAAAAAAACTGCCATCATCATGATTTATTATTTGGGACATAAAGTAACTGGTCTGGGTTTCATCCAGATAGAGCGCTATTTACGTGACGTGTGCATGTGTGTGTCAGTTCTGCTGCTGTTGCAGTTTTAAACTATTAAACAGCAGCTGCTGGGTTTAATGGAGGAACTTTCCCCTGATCTGTCGTTCTTCTGCACCTCCTGCTGTGCTCCTTCCATCGCTCCAGGACAAAGCACTTACTGAGCCGCCACATCTCACACACCCACACATACAGTTAACCATGCCCAGACAGAGGCAGGGCTGTTAAAAACATCTGTGATCCTCAGGACCTTCTATAGCTTCTGAGAAGTTCTGAGCTATAAACACTACTGTTTGTGTGTGTGCTGTATATGTAGACAGTTCACGATGTAAAGTAGGTTCTCCTGCTGGTGTGTGTTCCATTTAAACCTGCCCATTGCATCTGTCAGCAGTCTCACTCATCTCGTTTGTTGGTAAAAGTTATTTTCAATTCCACTCATCTCATTGGTCCGTTTGTAGATTCTGTTCAATTTCGCTCATCTTGTCGATGTAGGTTCTGTTCAGTTTCCCTCATCTCATTTGCTGATGTAGGTTTTGTTTAGTTGTGCTTATCTCTTATCTTGTTTGTTGATGAAGGTGCGGTTCAGTTCAGCTCAGCTCATTTGTCGGGGTAGGTTCTGTTCAGTTCCGCTCATCTTGTTTGTTGGTGTAGGTTCTGTTTGGTTTCACCTGGTACACAGCAATGATAAGCAGCACAAAAATATAAGTGTTCCTTTAACCTGGAGCAGAGATACAGAGAACAAGGGTACTGGAAAACTCACACATTCTGCTGCTCCCTCAAATGTTCCTCCTTATAGTCTTTATTGCACGCGAGCGCGCACACACACACACACACATACACACAAGGAACTTTCGCACATTCCCAAAAATCAAAGACAGGTTTATTTCCAGAATCTTCTACAATAACTGAAACACAGCTTGTTTGTGTGTGTGTGTGTGTGTGTGTGTGTGTGTGTGTGTGTGTGTGTGAGAGAGAGCGTGTTTGTGTGTGTGTGTGTGAGAATGTTTTTAAACTCAGGTGGTCAGAACAGTTCACCTGTACAACTCTGCACAGATCCCTACATCAAAACTGTGTACATGTGCGTGTTAATATGTGTGTGTATCAGAAGAATAGTCCTCGCATGCGGCGGCCAATTCCTTGTCGGTCATACAAGACGTTGAACTTGTTGATGAACTGGTTCATGCTGTTACAGGTTTTGGTGATGGTTCCCAGATACGCCATCAGCCCCACATCATTACATTGCTGAAGAACACACACACATACACACACACACGCACACATTATACACATACCAGTAACCACACTGAAACTTATTTGTAGTTCTTATGTGTGCATATGTGTAAAACTCACGTCGTAGAAGTCTGTTTTGAACTTCAGTGTGCTCAGAACAGGCAGACGGTGACACAGAGCGTTTGCCTCCCTCAGGATCTCATGATTAAATGGCACCTCCCCTACACACAAATACAAAACAATGGGCATGACACAGTGAAAAAACAATGAAAATCCATGTGTGCAAGTCTGGGTGTCCCCTTACCTGCCTCCACTGCCTTCACGTACTCCAGAATCAGCTTCACCCGACTGTGCAGCATCTTTATTGCACTGTGCTGAGCAATCAGGTGTTCAGCCACTGAGGGGGAAAGGGGGGGGTGTCAAAGTAACAGTGTTACACATAGTGATATTTAAGTGTGTGCGTGACAGTGTGTGTGTGTGTGTGTTTGTGTGTGTAACCTGTAGAGTTTTCCCCGGTGCCGGTAGCGGTCATACGTGCCACATGATCGACTCCGATACGCTCTGCCTCCTCTGTTGCCAATGTGTACGTCAGCTCTGCAAACAACATGGTTGCCTAGTAACAACACCACAGAACAGAGTCAGCTGCAGTTTCATCCTAAACATCACCGTCATCATCACTTTCATTATCACCATCATTTTCCTCATTCTCACCTCTCCATTGATGATGTCAATCACCGACTCATACACACTCACTGGCAGCTACAGAGAGAAAGAAAGAGAGAGGGAGACAGAGAGAGAGAGATGGAGTTTTATGAGTTAGTTGCTGTAAAACCACTGTGTATGAGTTTGTATCAGATTGTTGCACTTACATCTGTGTGTTTGGTCATAGGGTTCAGCTTCAGAAAAAGTGGACTCTCTATGATCTCACACACCTGAAACATAGACACAGAGCCAGTGTCACATATTGTACATACTACGATAATAAGTACACTGAAAAGTACTGTGAAAATTGAAAATAATTAATTAAAATTAAACTATTAGTGAGTTAATTAATGTATTACTGGATTAATAACTGTGGTGTTGAGTACCTGTTTGTGGATATGGATGTCTGATTGGTCAGGAGGACCACCAGTCGTGTACCAGCCTAGAAATTCCATGTCTTTAAAAACCTGCTTGACTGACACACAAACAGACAAACCAACACAGTGTGAACACACTTTGCTGCATAAATATCAGAGTGAGGGTCTGTCTGAGGACTGTGATGCTTACACTGCTCCTCCCTGGTGTAGTAGTACTCCTTGTCAATTTAGATGTGAGTGTCAGGGTGTGTGTGTGATGCTTACACTGCTCCTCTTTGGTGTAGTAGTATCCTCGTCAGTGTTGATGTGATTGTCAGGGTGTGTGTATGAGTGAGTGAAAAAGTGATGCTCACACTGCTCCTCCTTGGTGTAGTAGTACTCCTTGTCAATGTGGATTCGCTCGTCCACTGTGTGTGACAGCAGCTCAAATGAGTTCATCACCTCGATGTTCCTGCCCTCCTGCTTCCCTATTAGAGCGCCAATCACTGCAACACACACACAGTGTGACACAGTGTAATAAACGTTCAGTGTGAGTGGTAGAGTGAGAGTAGGAGTGTGAGCGGGAGGTGGAGCCAGAGTGTGAGTGAATGGGAGTGAAAGTGTGAGAAAGAGTTAGAGGTAGAGGGAGTGTGAGTGTAAGAGTGAGAGGGTCTGAAGGTGGGAGGGTGAGAGCAGGAGAGGGAGGGAGTGTGAGAGTGTAAGAGGGACTGAGGGTGGGAGTCTGAGAGTGAGAGTGTGAGAGTGAGAGAGTGTGAGAGTGAGAGGAACTAAGGGTGGGACCGTGAGAGTGGGGCAGTGTGAGAGTTGGAGTGTGAGAGGGACTGAGGGTGGGAGGGTGAGAGCAGGAGAGGGTGGGAGGGTGAGAGCAGGAGAGGGAGTGCGAGTTGGAGAGAAAGTGAGTGTGAGAATATAAGTATCACTCTTACCCTGCATAGCTCGTCCTTCCTGAGAGCGGAGGCGGATCCAGTGGTCTGAAATGTTCAGAATGACGAGAGGATGAAGCGCCACAGACACGCTGCCTGTTACTCCAGACGCCATCACACTGGGGCTCACTACACACACACACACACACACACACACAAAGCTGCTTCAGTATCAGACCGTAATTGGGTGTCCTCACAGCCTTGACTCTCTGTTCAAGGTGGATCGGACTGTCTGAGCTGCAGGTCCGTTTCTGCACTTTTACACAAATATGCACGCTTTTATTATTGAGGTTTCACATAAAGCACTAACAGTGGAAAATGCTTCCCTATCAGTTTATATGTAAACTAAAGCTGTGAAATCATAATTTAAAAAAATTCTGTTAAAATTATTTCTCCCTTTAACTGTTGACAAAAACCATTGGAACCACCCCGGCGCTGTAACAGCCAATCAGTGCTAGGATTTCGACCATGAGGGGGACGTTGACGTGCACGGTCCAATCAGAAAGAGGCTCTGTCAGCCAATCAGCCGCGACTCCCGCGTTTTTCTGCGAGGGCAGTAGTGAGCTGGGTGGATTTAGGCTGATTTTCTCGCAACGCCGCGAGTCAAAGCACGCACAGATCATCCGGCACGAGTCTGAGAAAGCTCCCGAAGCGCGGAGGAGAAACAATTTCAGAGTTTAGATCTTGAAACGGTGGAAATTTCTCACCTGCTCCATCCACCTCCATCACCCCTCCACTGCTGGTCGCCATCTTCTCCGGCTGAGTCATGCGCATGCGCGGTGCGGCTGCTTTACGCGGTGTGATTCTCAGTTGAACCACTGGAGGCGCTCTAATCGAGTCCCACACAGGTCCCAAATTAGGATGGAATGCATTTCGAGACTCATTCATCCAGCTTACTCAATGTCACTTCACAAAACTTTATTAAAGGCCATAAACCAAGCTAACTTTAATTACTTATGGAACAGAAAAACACACCACATCAGGAGAGCAACAATGGTTAATGATTATAAGGAGGGAGGGTTGAAAGCTGTTGATATTGACTTTATTAATGGTACCTTAAAAATAAAGTGGCTGAGATCCTTTTTGAAAAATGCACACAGCTTTTGGTTTCATATTCCATGTAAAATATTTGCAAACCTAGGAGGCATCAACTTTCTTCTCAGATGTGACTATGATCTAAAAAGACTCCTTGTTAAATTGTTTTCATTTCAACAGCAGGTTTTACTATAATGGAATCTGGTCTACAAGTATAACTTCAGCCCTCATAATATACCCTTGTAGAATTGTAGATATGTGGTATAAACCTTTATTCTTTGGAAATTGGCTCGAGAAAGGAATATGGTCTGAACTGCACTTATTAGACAAGGCTGGCAATGTTCTACCTTTTAGGACATTTTGTTCCAAATTCAACTTATGTGATAGGCATTTATGACTCAGTGTATATATGAGTCATTTTGCTTATGTCAAAGTAAGGTTCTTCCACAGCTTCCTGAGCATTTGGTAGATGTATATCAGTGGCAGCTCCCGGTCAATATTTTTGGTGAAACAAATCAAATAAAATAATATGTCAGGGCTCTGTCTCAATACTTTTGGCCATATAGGTTTTTTTTTATTAAACAGGTGTGTCCCAGTACATTTGGCCATATGGTTCACGTGTGTCCCAATACTTTTGGCCATATAGTTCACTTTAAACAGGTGTGTCTGAGGTCTCATATGAAGTTTCATATTGTTCAGTCACTGTATGGAGACTGAAAGTTTCTTCTCCTGAAACGGCATTCATTTCAATGGGGTGAAAAATTAATTGAAATTAATGGGGG